>LD351504.1:16333-52060 GCA_001465055.1 Ptychodera flava | reverse complement strand
GTGGGTGGGTGGGTGGATGGATGGATGGATGGATGGATGGATTGATGGACGGATGGACGGATGGATAGATAGATAGATAGATAGATAGATAGATAGATAGATAGATAGATAGATAGATAGATAGATACGTTTTAACAAGAAATAGAGTTTTCAAAGCATGCGATAATTATCAACATCTCTTGCATAAAGAGTTGCATGTCATTAAAAGGCAAGTTTTCTTAATGACTATCTTACATTGACCCAGTATGTGCCTCAAACCATAAACACGCATGTGTATCGTCCGGTCTAGCCTGTCCAGGGACAATTGCGACAATTCCACACGAAGTCAACCTTGCTGCTATGACAATACAATTTATAGCAATCATAGATATGTGCTGCTTGCAAACCGTAGTAGCCATAGTACAAAATAATGTAGAAAGCTGATGATCTGCAACATAAAAGTATATCAATATTTTTGAGCAATACACAGTCACGTGGTTCTAAATTGTATTCAAATAAGAGACGGACTGACTATGGTGCCGATGATAAACTGTTTCCTGTACCACCGATATCGTAAAATTATCGCGAATTGCAATGTCGATATCATTTTGTTTATGTCAAGTTATCCGTGCTAGCCGCACAAGAGAACGGCTTGGCTTTTGGTAGACAAGAAGAAGTAGAAGACAGTTCAATCTGTAAACTGTACCGAGATGTGTCCTGGTACAGCTGGTTTTTGGTACAATTTGTATCTTAATATCATTGTTGTGAGACTGATTCGCAGTAATGTACAAATGATCTGTGAATTAATGTGAAAAAAATAGTTAATAATCATTCGACAGGTCAGCTTATCAAAATAAATTTGATGCAATATTAAATTAACAGTTATTAATGACCAAGGATGATTCTTAAACGACTGTTACTTATTGATGTTGCCTTTTTAGAAAATGTTTTGCCAACGGAATGGCGAAAAAATGATTTCCATCTATACTTTTAAAGACACAAACTTTTTTCATCTTTTAGAAAATCGTGATCAATACAGATCAATAAAATCTCAAAGGGGCTTAAACACGCTGAAGATTTAATCACACAAATAGGTATGTCACCAACCTACTTCAATCGACTTCATCACCAGCTGTAAGGCTTAAAATCATGGTGTATGGCTTAGAATGCCTGTCAAAATTCGCCAATGCAATATTAATAGTGTAGTGCGGGAATGATATGACTCAACTATAAAATGATTAGAAATACTTTATGCTAAACTGCCATTATGATACCCGATTTGATGAGATACTACAGTTATGCAAAGCAGCGAGCTAGTCATTATTTGCGATTTACTAAATTGGTTTGTTCTTTTATTCCTTTTCAATGGAAATAAACAATGTACTCAACCGACAAAACACTAAAACCAGATAGTTAAAGCGCAGTGGTCGTCGTGCTGCGCATGCTCCTGAGGGGGTCCCCCTTCTTGACAACATATCCGAGAATGCCGCATGAGGTTAGGGGTTGATTGTATGTTTGCGATATTGCCGCTGATATGGCGGCTGATTTGTCACAAGCGCACCAACTTACCAAATCCAACACGCAATAAAAGGTCAATTAATCAAAGTTAAATATCTGCTGAATATTGAACAGTAACTACACGCTGGATTGAGATCACATTTGATCATGGTTTTCTTGAATCAGTTGAATGGGGCTCGCTCATGGCACTTAGTCGTACGTGTGTATATGCCAACAGACTATCAATGACCGGGCTCTGGTCTACGACATTGCTAGCAGGACGACAACTTTCATAGGCCCAACAGGAGTACAATTGACAAAAACGCAAGCCACGTAAATCTACAGCTCGCAGAGCAACGCCGCTGTAGCAAGAAACATCTGTTCCGTGGTCTGCATGAACGTCGGTGTCAAGAGAACCAGGAATATGGCGCACTACACTCGGCTGTGGAGAATCCAACTCCACTAAGAAGTTTACCAAGTAAGGGGGTGTAAACGATAATTCCGAGTAAAAGTATCAAGTCAAGCGAAGGACCTTTCATGTGTCTTCTTGTTATGTGGGGGTCATCTCATTTGAAAGAGGATTCATACCTACCTGGCAATCAGGAGGTACAACAACGAAGTTTGCGTAGCACTGATAGGCCAACACTAGCTAGCCGTTGGATCTCTGCCATGACCGTGCACAGGATCTTTCAATACGTCCCTTAGACTCTCCACAGTCGCTGTGCCTTGTTTTGTGCGCGCCCACGATGGGCCTGCATTCGAAGGCTACGCTGTGCTAGCTGTGACCACGCGCTGCCAGACACAGCGACTGTCAGTTCTTGCAAGTATATGAATATTCATAAGGGTAGTTTCGTCAAAAGAAACAACTATCTAACTGGGCGGAGAAAATTTTTACTAGTAGCTGGTAGACTTATATACGCAGTATGTTTTTATTTTTCATTTTTAATTTTATTTGGCTATGGTACTTGTCATTTTTTGTTTTGATTAACGGATGTGTGGAGTTCTGTAAAGTACCCGGATCAGGCAGAAATCCGACCGGTCGCTTGCAAGAACGTCCAGACCCTGGGATTCGCGTCGCGTCTCTGAAGGGCGCGCGCATGTTCCAACAGGGAAGAACGCGAATCGCAGGGTCTCTGCCAGACTATACGTCACTATGTGTAGCCGTGCAATTTTCCTGCCAAATGCCGCAAAAAACCGCTCGTTTTGTCTATTGTGTCCGGTCATTTGACTACTTCTTGCCACGTATTACTAGAAGAAGTAAGAAATGGTGATCAACAGTTGGTCGTGGGCCAAGTCGTCGCGGGGCCAGTACGTTGTGCAGCTGGTTGTGGGACCGGATTCTCTCATATATCCGTGTAAATCAACGCGGTGACCTTCTCCCTTATTGAAGCAACAGCATCTCCAGTGTCCTGCTCTGGCTTGCTGATCATGATCTTGAGTGTAATTTTTGTGTTAGGCATTGTGCTTGTTGCTGGTCTACACATATATATATATATATATATATATATATATATATATATATATATATATATATATATATATATATGTATATATATATATATATATATGTATATATATATATATATATACAATGTTGATCATTTTAGTGATGTATTTTTACCGTGCTGTACATAGCAATGTGTACAACCAGCGTGACCCCGCGCGATCAAACCTATTTGTTCACTGTGACTGCATGCAGTAAAATCAGCGACATAGTGTGCAGAGTGTCTCAATGTTCGTAGCCTTACACTAGTTTATAGACAGAAATGCACCACTAAAGTTCGTTTCCGATCTTAACATTTTACTAGTGCATGATGTTGAGTCTCACAACGGCGTTAACAAAGTGAGGGGCCGCTCCAATCTCACTCTGATTGAAATTGAGAAGACTTATGTTTACAAACATTTATGTTTATCAACAAAAAATCGTGCACGCGCAGCGCGACGACCACTGCGCTTTAAATCAAAGTGTTCAACTTCAACAGTATATTCACTCATTGAAATCAGTGTCAACGGTCGAAATAAGGCTAAAAAGGATGAATTTTGGGAGCGTTGTACTCTTTTTAGAGCGCAACATACAGTGTAGCTGATGAGTAAATAAACTTGGGAAGTGCCAGGGAAGGGATTATGCATAATCTGTTGACTGATTAGTTTTAAGGTTTAAATAGAGTATTAACTGTTCGACCTAACTGTCGGAACTGCTACGGCATCTCGATGCCATCTACACGAGCGCTTCGACTAATTACCTCCATGAGTGTACACTACAGTGTAAGTTTATGGCCTAGCATTCGATTCGACCTCGGAAACGACTCACGACTGCGGAATGAAAGCGAGCCCAATGAGTGATACAGGGAAAACAATATTGGCTGACAACAAAAATATCTGCGTTTGTATGTTGATGTACATTTGCGGTGTCTGTGATCATGAAGATAAAAAAGAGCAGCTCCATGCTGTGATTCATTACGGTTACAGTAACCGAGGATTCTGTGAGCAGCCATTTTTAGATCTTCACGCGCCTTGAAAACCGATTAACACTAATCAAACTACGAGCATTTCTGAGACAATAGTTCGTCCTCACTCTGTACAGCATTTCTGTTGGTGAAGACCGTTTCTGGAGTCATTTATGCTAAAATAAACCAATCGCCTGCCGGCGGTATAAAAAGTCAAAGGAGAGAAGTTGAGAAAACATGAACATAGAGAAAAGTACGTCATTTCATCAAGCGCAAGTTGCATGCAATAAATCGCTCGTCAAGCGTCATACATCACAGATAGATAACTCTCTGCTGTCGTTCGTATGCAACATGAGTACCATCGATTCCAGGCGAATATGATATTAGACCCGTCTTCATTACATGTATATCTCAGGATTAGGATGGTGTTTTGCACTGTATTCAAGTAATTAGCCCGTAAGCATCTCATTCAATGGTTTACCGACCAATGATGATATGTTGATGAAAACTCAGGGCGATTGCGTTATTACGTTGTGATGGTCAAATTCATATTGAAATTTGTCTTCGGTCCTGCAGCATTTTGGCTACTGCCATGATAACTGATAACAATGTTGTCGTGTCCATTCCCATAAAATCATTTGATTAACATTCGTCCGGTGTACAATGAACATTTGTTAGTCGACTTATGTTTTTACCTTGTCAATGTTGGTTTCTCATTTATAGGTAGGATGGTTGCATTGTACGATTATTGGGTAATAGAGCGGTCCGGAAATGAAATGGGACAAGGAAAAACGGGACCACGGGATTGAAACGACTTCAACATTATCAGTTCACTGCCATTGTACCAAAACGTCTGCAAACCAAAGCAGTTATTGTTTTGTGGCATGTGATTTCTGCACCGCTACGTATTTTGCCTTGGGAAAATTTGCTGTCGCAATTTGTTTCCACCTTGTATTTTCTAATCCCAAGTAGTTCCAGTGCCGCGGTTTCTGATATTTCATTGTTATTCATAAATTGTTCAACTTACTTAGTATTCTCATCGAACGGACAATGTCGGGTTTCTAGACCTTTCAGCGCAAAGTCGTTTCGGCTGCACAATTTCCGACCCCAAGACGTTTAGGCAACGCGACCAAATACGTTTCAGCACTACCTTGTCGGGGGAGCTCGTGCCAAATGTTACAAATCAAAACACTGAGAAGTATAGTGTCAGCATTCACATGCTTTAAAAATTGTGAGAACATGGTGAAAAACCGTGAGAAAAAGAGTTTCATATCATTTTCAATAGCAATAGCCGCCGAAACTGTAAAAGTTTGAAAAGCGGCGTCTAAACGGCACTGTAAAAGTCATACTGGTCAGAACGCAAAGGTCACACTTATGAATATGACTGGTCTGTCAGTTACTAATAAGTTTGAAGGGAAAAAGAATAAATCGTAACGGGGGTGTCGAAATGTCTTGGGGCCGAAAGAAGCCGAAACTTCGGCCGAAAGAGGCCGAATGTTGCTTGAATGTTGAAGATGTGAAGAGTGTCTGTTGTGGTATTCAAGTGTTCCCGCTGTCACTAAGGCCGCCAGTGGAACGTACCATTTATGTATACGGGACGGCCTCTTCAAAGATGTTTAACATTACGGATTACGGAACTTATCCACCACTCCTGGTGCTTTTACAAAAGCACAAAAATGTCCCCGATAAAACATTCAGTGTGTGGGCCAATAGTATAATAAGGGTGTATAATTGGGATTAACCCCTTGACTACCAAGGCCAATGTATTCCTATATACCAGGCCCCTTATGTAAATATTGATAAAATCTTGGGTGTGGTCGTTGTATGAACACTGCTTAGAGCAAAAATTAAGTAAGTACCAATAAACCATATATTTTCTGAATCAGCATGAAATTTCCCACTTTTTCAAACATAAGTTTTGTATATCTAGGTCACGTGACTGATCACATGACACATCATGTGACCGGAGTTGGCAAACAATATGAATATTTGTAGCATCAGGACGAGTTTTGAATCCATAAAATGACGCAAATTTGAATATAGTTGCAATTTTCATGGCATTGTCTTTACGTATATGTAATAATAACTACCCTTTACTTTATTTATAGATGTACCTATTTAAGATTTTTCTCACAAAAGGCAGAGTAAATGAACCACAATCATCAGCATCTGACATGATTCTGTATTTGAAAATCAACACATTTTATATTTGTAAACACCTGCTTTATGTCTTCCTTGCAGAAACATGCATCTATAATGGTTATGATTTATCAAAAAATAATTCACATTATTTAAAAATACATTTTAGAGAAGAACATATCACATGACCAAACACATGACCAGTCATGTGATCAGTCATATTGATAATATGGCTGCTATAAAATTTTACTGGCGTATAGTAAAAAAATTGTATTTCCTCTAGTTTCATTCACGAATATTGCTGTTAATAGAACATATTTACATATAAAACATTTGTTTTCAATAAATAAACATTTCATTTCATTAAAAAAAAACCCATAAACATCTTTGCGATCGTCCGCACTTCTGAAAACTGTAAACAATCAGCGCCACGCTTCTGTGATCAGCCTGACCTTTCAGAGTCCAGGTCATGGGTCACGACATTTGCTTCCGGATTTTGGCCATACTCGGACGTACGGGGGCGCAATCACATTCAGGCCACATCGGAATACATCAATCTTAGTCGCGCTGCGTGCCGACGCCGAAATTACGCGATTTTTAGCGACAAAAACGAAGCAAATACGCCTATTTAACTGTGCCGGATATTTCCGGCGCTCAAGGTATATGGCAATTCAATATGGCGCCGGATATATCCGGCGCCATAGGTAGTCAAGGGGTTAAATAGGAATATTTACACCCATTTTATTCATTTTAGCTACATGGAGGGAAATCCCCTGTAGCTAAACATGCCATACACGTACTTGAGTTTATATACAGGTCACCTCACTTATGCGACAGCTAGCACTGACGTAGTTTATAAATGACTCACTGTCGTATAATAGACATTTAGGTCAGCACTCAATCGGGAATTCTTCTAAAACAGACGAGTTCCCTACGGAGACCATTTGTTCGATAGATTCAGACTGTGCTGCTGCTCTTCGGAACCGTGTCGATTTTTGTCTTCTGGATGTTAGTATATAGATGTGAATTTTATCAATATCTTCTGGCTGGTCCCTTTTCACTGTGTTTATTTTTCCTATGCCTATCGGAACGGGAGCAACACTTATGTTAGATTTTCCCCTACCCTACCGGAAGGGGTTCCGATCTTGAACAGTGTTGCGCAATACCTTTTTCAGCAGGGGCTTTCCAGTAGGGAGATTCCCATTCCGATAGTCTTCGAATGTTGCTTAGCAGCCTGTGATGTCATAACTGAGGTCTGACATTGTACAGTTTTCATGAAAATTTTCTGCGGAATCCCTATCGGTACGGTTCCGGTAGGATTTTTTTTTTTAACTCGGAGTTAACTTGCTCACGCGATAGATAACATTTTAGAAATTTCCTCTGAACTTAAAATGTGTCGGAAGACCATTACTTCAATCAAAATGAAACGTTTTAGATAAATGGTACTGATATCTAAAGTGTAAGTGGTTGTATCTTTTTTAACAAATGAAATGGTGCCCGAACGACTTTCTTCCAGAGTACGAGTAAAAATATCTAAATCTTTTCTATCTTTATCAATAGTTATGATAATAGTGCAAGGTGTTCTTGAATCTGTTTTTATAGCAATATTTCCAACTAAATCATCAAACTCGTCTCCTGTACCTAATTTTATACATTTGATAATAACTGTACCATGCTCAATTATTTTCATATTATCAGTCATCTGTTGATTAGCAGTCTGTAAAGTTAATTCAGCTGCCTCCTCCCCCATACTCTTCAGACCCAGTTTTTGCAAAGTTGTGTCCCAAAATAATCTTACTGGAACCCCTCTAGCATTGTATGAGCAATAATTCTCCCCCTCGTTTATCCACCTTTGCAGTGTACAATCTGATTTCATTATTGTTGAAAGAGGTTTGATCTTGACGTGAATCAGTATACTGAGTAGTGTAATGTATGGATTCTTAGGAGTAAGCCAACGACGAAAATCTAGCAATTTATATTTGTTAACATTGCTATCAAAATAAATCACATTTGGAATTCCTAGCAGTTCATCAACCCCACCTGCAATTTCACCATCCAATATATCTAAGATGTTACGCAGTACATTATAAGGCCTGAATATCTGACCAGCCGAATCCCATATCAGAGCAAAAGGAGTAGGATCATTTGAAGCCTTTGTAGCGTCTATTACGGTTTCATCGACATTTTTCAGTTCGGAAAACTCTACAGCATGTTCGTGGCTTTGTACAGCGGCAGAGGCTGCAAAGAAATATTTTCACGGTCCTTGTATCGAAGGACGTAATCCTTATTATGATTACCTGCTATCTTGGTATTATTGTTAACTTTAACATCACTCAGATCTTCGAGCTCGAGATTTCGTCTGTGAGTTGTACCTAGACTTAAGTTACTTGGGCCAGACATGATTGACTCTGTAGGGTCGTATATACAGTGAAAAATAAACAATACCTTGTAATAATATACAACCATGGCTTCAGCTATAAGAATGACAATTCTTGGTGCTGTATTAAATGCAACGGCATTCACAGGAGGAAATATTATCGGTCAAAAGCTTTCAAGAAATGATGAGGCTCTGCAAGCAGAGAGAGTCCGACATGATAAAGCATTAGAAAATGTGAACATGATCCTGCCGTCTGGTCAGAAAAAAGATTACTCCAGGCTGATTTTGAAAGAGAAAATCAGGCTAAAGATATTCATGCTGCGGCTGAATTAAGAGATACAGATGCAGAAATAGTTGAAGAAGCAGCAGCGGTTGCGCAAGCCAACTCTGCGTCAGGGCCAGTTCAATTCTCAGAGTATTATCAGCCCAGTCCTGAGCAAAAGAAATATGAAATGATTTATATTGCTGGAGGATTGGTCGTGGGATGGTTTATGCTTCGCTAGCTTTGCTGATGCGTTAGCTACAGCAATTCAATACAAAAGCTAGTTGGCCAGTTATTGAAATTGACTTCCTTTCCGTTTTGATCTGTTATCCAAATACTCATTGAAATCATGTAATCTGAGCCCTCTCTCAATGGCATGGAAATTGAGCCTCCGTTTTTAAAATCATAGGTGACCTTTTCACTTATTTCTTTTGTATCCTGGACGGGAAGTATTTTTAAACAGTCCGATACTTCCCCCTGTATGTATTCACCCGAGTCAAACGAAATATAATTTTCAGTCACATCAACAGCATCTGAATGAACTATATATTCAGTGATTGCTAAGAAATCCACTCGACCTGGACTAATAGTAATTTTTATCACGGGGTTGTCCTCATTTTTATCTGAAAAGCCGCCGAGGTTAGCGAAGTAACCTGTGGTATTAAAAATACTTTAACATCTTTAGCCAAAGTTAGAAGAACGCCTTTTGTCAGCAGATGTTTTTTAAAGTTAATTTTCTATTTCATGAATTAAAGAGTGAACACTGTAAAAGTCTTATATGAGTAAACTGTGATATGTCAACGCAAGGGTTAAATTAACAGTAACCAGTTTGCCTGTTTTGCTTTCAACCCAAATGATCATACTTACTGTATGTATATACCTTACAAAGTATAAGGTTTTGCAGGAATGATATTTTTCTGTTCAATGAGATCTTTTGTCGCAACCTTGGCAGCAGTCGCACTACCTAATTTTGCCAATCGAGTTAAATTTGGTTGACTTGGATTGCCAATATCCATTTTCAGAAATTTGATGGAGATCATTAGATATCCCATCATAAGTCCAGCGATTACAATACCATCATACATTGTGTTTACAATTGTTTTAGTATCCATGATTGCTGACACGTATATAAAAAAGAAAAAGAAAATAATTACGGAATTCCTTACGGAGTTAATCCATCTCATACAATGTAGAGGAGCCGGGACTTGGTTGCCCTATCAGAACCTTAACCGTAGGGGTTCCGGAGGGGGAAAACTTACTTTCCGCCACATTCTCTGTTTTTGTGTTTTCTGAAGCGGCTCATCTTTCCAGAGGGGACAATTATGCCGAGCACGCCCAAAATAAAGCCCTAATGCAGTCAATGAAACTCCTATAACACCTAAAACAAGATAACATTTATTATACCAGCTATCACACTGTTTTGACAGAACCCTATCGGAACGGTCCCGAAAGGGGCTTATACAGTTTGCTTCAGTCATACTATCATTAGTCATTGCTTTTCGTTTCTTCTCCTTGTTTTGCCTGTTCCATTCCGCTAATCGCCTGCCCGTAGCAACTCTCCCTGGATGCTTCGTCGTTAACATAATTTTCTCTATATTGCACTGTGACTCGTTCCGAATGATAGTCGTCGGAGCTTGTGGTGTCGGAGTCCCTGGCGGAGCCATTTCCATTTGCTGAGTGCTTTCAAAGTTAAATCCATTTATTTTGGGTATTATATTGAGCCCATTTTTTGTTAAATCTACAAGTTTACCCGTAACTAAACCGGTGGAAACTAGAGCAAGTAGGGGTCCCCATGTGTAGGCTATCCATCCTGATAATTGTTTTATTTCACTCTTTAGAATAAAATCCTTTTTAAGATCAGTGGCATAGTTATCTCGGTCATCGATTGGAACTACCTGACTGATTGCACTGGCTCCTAGATCTATTAAACTTTCAGTGATGGTATCACTTATAAGAGAACTGTATTTTGCTTCATAGACTTTAAAGGCTTGTGTATGGATTCATCTTTCCACGTTTCTACTTATCTAACTGGAATCTCCTTACCAAAAAATAACTTGCTTTGACCACTTGCGATGACACAGAGTATTTTTTCACGCTTTGTCTCTATTATTGATCGGGTGTCCGAAGGTACTGATGGTAGTGCCCCTTCGGAATTGTTCAGTAGGGCACTGTCGTATTTGCCGCTGCCGATGATTTTATTAAATTCTCCATTGTTTGCAGTATGTTATCTATTCTTAGTAAAAAATAAAAAAATCCTTCGGAACCTGAATCCGAAATATAGTATTAACATAGTCTGGAATATGACAAGTGTTCCGAAGGGAAAATATGGAAAATTCTCCTCCATTAAAATCTACCTGTATATACTACTACACATTTTGTAATCATGAGTACAGATGCATTCCCAGTTGCTTTTCAATTGAATAAGACGAGCGTACCGACAGTACAGCATGCTGATATTCCCCCTAAACCGAACGACATAAAACGTGTTCTCATGGACTTAGAAATATATGTAACACCGACAGATAAATTTACTTTTCATCTGCGGGATGTGTTCAAAGATAACATAATCACTCTCATCGATCAGCTAAAGAAAGTAATATATGGCTGGGTGGCTCGAACATGAAATACTGGGACAAGCAATTAAATTTCGCTGTATGGTGCAGCACTACTGGTTGTGGTATATCATTCGCCCATCTCTTTGATAAGAAATTTCCGCCGCAAATACAATCATTCTGCCGCTTTCATGTATATTTTACAATACGTCGTATCCTTCATGAAATGGGCGTTGCACTTCCAGACGATACTGTCTTCAAAGCCGGCGACAGTCTGTACAATCTCGTCCAATATGAACTTCTCTGTGCAGAATTTGGAAATATAAGCCCAACGAAGTCCGACTTTCAATATCGAAAAGGCTAAAATAAAGGTCTTGGTTATGGTTATGAATACTATACTAATCGTGGGCCCGTTCGTCAGCCAAAAGCAATATACAATGGACATGACTTTTTCCTCTCCGCCGACGGAGGCGTTTATAACACACATACAATTTTTGGAAAGAAAAAAATGTACCGCCCGACAAAGACCGACCACATTATTATTTCTTCCAAAATGATGGAACGGGGGGGGGGGGCAATATAATAGTTTCATCCCTCTGAAGGAAGAGTCCGGATTAACAAAGGCCGGTCTCGCCCGCCTCAATGAAAGCCTTGAAGCCTATGTATATTGCATACTCGGTGCACAAGCGAATATTCGCAGTACCATAGTGGGCGATACTGGCAGCGCAGAGCAAGTAAGAAAAGAATTCGGCGTTCTCCTCGAAGATGAAATTCGTAATACCGACAAAGTAATTAGTTATAGGCGATACCAAGACACAATAACAAATACTGGTGTCAAACTTGATATGGCTGTTTCTCCCAATTCACTTCCCTTGCCATCTGAGATGGTTATTCTTTCGGGCCCGGCAATAACAGGTTATAATAATGAATTGCAATACGCAACAGAATCTATGGTCTTCAGGGTAAATGGAGATATAAACACGGAAATTAAAGAAAGTGCTAAACATCCCTTACCGAAATGATACCCATTTACATTGTGTTTCTTACTTGTAAGAAACATGTGTCATATACATGTTACCTACAGGTTTCAAAACATGTGTCTGACCATATTGATTTTAACTTTCCGTTATGTATTGACAACATGAACAATACATGTTAGAAGCATGTATGGCTTGAAATCCAGGCAGCTACACCCAAAATCTGTGCTGTTCGATGCAACATGTTTGTCACATGAACACAACACCTCTCTGACATGTTGGCAATCAAGAATCTATCCTCTTCCATGAAGGTCCCTCAAGGGCACAAGAGCTCCTGGAAAATCTTTCCCGGAGAGCCCAGGATTAGATTTTCTGGATCTCTTCTGGAAAGATTAACAGGTAAGCTGCCACTCAGCCTGGAAATGAGCTGCCTCTCAGCTGGGCAGATTTCCTACTGCTGTGCTTTATAAAATCAACCTACCTTCTGCACTCTGAATTATAGTTACCCCAACAACTTGAAACTTTTTTATCACTGCTGCTGAGAAACTGCCATCACCTTGCCACTTCCGAACACTTTTCTGCACAAACAAAAATGATGCGAGAGCTAAAAAATTTGGTAGGAATAAAATTTAATCCACCAGACTTTAAAAGCCGATCGACCTAATCAACATCAAACTGTTAAGTTGCAAAAATGATCAAGTGTCCATAAAGTCAAGAACTTCATATTGCCATGACCATGACCTCTGTTTAAAAGTGTAAGCTGTGATTGTCTGTTATGGTTTCAGTTATTGCTTGACCTGTCATCTTGAGGTTGTGCATAAGCTGGAAAAAATAAAAAAACATCAAGTAAGATATAAAGCTTATTAAGTTTATAACAAAAATATGTAATATGTTAGAATTGCTAAAAGCTGACAATTTTGACTCTTTCAACAGCTATCAAACATTGAAGAATGAAATTTGCATGTAGTCAGAAAATAAAGAAACTATTATATACCCTAAATTTGCGAATGATCCAATGTGATTTGTTGTACAAGTATAAATCCGTTCATATTGCAAACACCTTCAAACTAGTATATCCATAGACAGTAGAATCAATGACAAAAAACAAAATTTATTTTTTCAGATGATTTATCCCGCGGGAAAAAATGTTGATTTCCCTCTTTATTAAGTCAATGAATCTTTAAAGTTATTCATGTACGGAATAAGACAGAAACGTTGCCATAAAAATTGATCTGTACTTGATCTTAATGTATATATGCCAGAACATTTTATCCAAGTATGTTATTACTTAATTTAAACTTCATCAGTCAATATTGTATGATTTGCAAAGGTTCAAGCAAAGTAAATGTTTATTGGTTTAATTTAATTAAAATTATACACAGTCTACTATGTAACGTCCACTCATTTGGTTTGAGTACACTTCATTGCATATGTACATGAATGGTCTCAGTCAAATTGGAACACAGCATAGGAAATAGGTAGGTTTTTGTATTAAAGGTGAGTTCACCAAGGAAGATTTTAAATATTTGTTTTTGGTCACTTATTCAAGAATTGCCATTTTTGCCATTTATAACTTGATAATTTTTTCAAAAATGGATAAAAATAGTGGCAGAAGTTGCATTTTTGGGCTTCATCAACTAAATTTATTGAATGATGAGAAAAATAGACAAAGCTTGGCGCTTTCATCAAATGATATGGCGGGGTGCATCTTCTGATTGGTATGGCATTGTCCACTCTCTCACATTCATACAAGGCTGTGAGTATTTGCATAGTAAATGTGGTAAATGAAATGAAAAGTGACCCAGCAGGGACTTGCACAGAAGCCACCAACTTAGGAATTGACTTTTTGGTAATGAGGATCTGTCATACAAATGATGCAGCCAGAGAAATGCAATTTTGGGGGTTAGAAGTTGTGACTTACCCCAATATACAAATAATAAACAAAATAATTAAAAATAATCGTATAGTGGGGTACGTCACAATTTCAAACCAAAAAAAATACACAATAGTTATGTAAATACACAAAGCCTGGTGTAAACGTGAATGACAATGCCATACCAATTGGAAGATGGTCCCTGCCATATGACCTGATAAAAGCACCAATCTTGGCAGCTTTTCCCGTGATGAAGCTCTATAATGCAACTTCTGCTACAGATTTTATCTTATTTGTAAAAATCTGCGCAAGTTATAAATGGCTTTTCCGGAATATTTGACCTTCAAGCGAGAACATATGTAAATATCACCCCTGGAAAACTCCCTCTTTAAGCCAAGCTCGAGTTGCACAGACTCACTGAGAGTACTATTCATTTAGGAATCCTAAGGTTGAATTTTACTTACCATTTAATGCTTCAAGGTTATGGGTCAGTCTTTGATACCCAGCTCATAGTTGTTTACTTTTGTGAAACAAAGCTCTGGTTGAGAAATAAGGTGAAGTACATTATTATAAACACATGATTAGTAATAGTGCCATTTGATGTTTATATTCTGCTACCCACAGAATCCTTAAAAAGTACAGTGCATTGTTTGAAAACATGTCCTTCACACTTGTAATCACTATTGTTACTGTTGATAAATGAAATCTGTCCAGTTATACATTAGTATACTGAAATAATCTGCTTGCTCTAATGAAATATTTCGTCTACAAAAAAAACCTATCATCTGTGCTCTCGCTCATAATGTTCATAAATTGAGAACAAATATAAAAATTTACAGGAAAAAGTAAATGCATGATTGGCCATTTACAATTTTGTTATTTTTGTAGCCTGATTTATTGTTAAGTTTATGAATTCTCAGGAAATATTCTGTCATATCTTGTCTTTCAAAAACTACTTTGCCCCTATCATCAGCCTTTGATCGACACACATGGTGATAGACAGCCCCTCTACTGTGGTGATAGCCAGCTTTGGAATTTGACTTGTGCCTACATGAGCAGTGAAATCACACCAAGTGAATAATTATCAAATTTCAAAGCAATCGGATTTACGGTTTCAGAGGAGAAGGCAAGTGTTGACGGACGACAGATGGACAGATGACAACTGAGAAAGTAGCCTGTTTGATAAGCTCTGAATCCTAGACAGCAGAGCACAAAAAATAAGAGAAATTGCCAAAAACACAGATAAATAAATATCACCACAATTTTAATAAATCTGACATAGGTCAACCCAAGGATCGTGAATATAAACTTTCTAAACAAAATGATTTTTTGACCAAAAACACTAAAATTGCCCCCAAGTTACAACCAAAGAAAAATTAACCACAATTCTTGGCTTGGCTGTCTGATTGAATTCAATTTTGCCAATGCATTTTATAACAACACATAAATACAAATGATTTAGCAACAGTAGCCCTGCGTACAGGCCTGTGTGTTCTCGGCATTATACGGCTTCCACCACAGCCTTGCAACGGTCTATGGAGATAACTGGGGCTGATCCGGACTGCAACGAAAACACGGTCTTTTTTGCCGAAATTCTGCTCTATTGGGGCAAAATCCTTTCCCTGCCTACCTTTACCTCCTAACTGACCCAAGAAAAGATGCGATGAACTTCTCCTAACGTCCAAAGCCGTTCGTTTTCTGAAACATAACGTACTCGACAGGTTGTTTACCACTTTGCCCATGGAGGTCGCCATTTTGAATCTCACTGCAAGAACACAGTTATCTCCATAGACCGTTGCAGGGCTGTGGCCGTACAACGCCAGGAACACACAGACCTGTCCGCAGGGCTAAGGGAGCGTTCAGTTTTTATGGCCTTGGGGGGCCGGCAAAATCTTGTCACCGGTGTTCAAAAAAATATAGACCCCCCCCCCTGCATTTTTTGTGAAAAAAAGATGACCCCCTCTTTGTCAGACGAAAAAAAATTATGACCCCCCCCCCCTGAAAAATAACCAAAACCCATATGTCAAATTTACCCGCATGGTTTGGATTTGAACTCCGGTACGCAGCGCACTTTATTCGTGTAGCAGAGATGCCAGTGCATAAACTTCTCAGCCACATCTATTGAAACGTCTGTTAATTAGGACGACTGTAAGGCAATTTTTAACTTCATTTCCATAGACAACTCATGTCTATGGACATTGTATAAAGTAAACTTTAGTGGAGTGGTTTGCCAAAGGCAGCCCTCCGGTTAAGAGGGTCATGGGCCATTACGTAAAGTCTACTTTATTCTACTGGGCCACCAAAGGTGGCACGCCGGTAAAGAGGGTCGATCATGGCTATTGCATAAAGTAGACTTTACTGGACAGGGCCGCTGAAGGCGCGCGGCCATCACCATTATTCAGTGCGTGATCCCAGGGGTCCCTAAAAAATGTTTCTAATACAAGCCACGGCTTCAATTGGGAATTTTACGGTAAGATTGCCGTGGGGTATTACAGAAAGTCAATTGATTGTAGTGGGCCACCGCAGGCGGCCCGCCAATAAAGAGGGTCAATCATAGGCATGGCATGAAGTGAACCTAATTGGAGTGGGCCGCCAAAGGCGTCTGCCCGTTACGAGGGTCATGGGTAATACATAATGTATATTTATTGTAGTGGGCCGCCGAAGGCGGCCCGCTGGTAAAGAGGGTTGATCATGGCCATGGCATAAAGTGAACTTTATTGTTGGTATTATGTTTTTGAAAATGTGGTGACCCCCCCCTTTCCTACCAGTGAAAAAGCGATGACCCCCCCTTTTTTAGATTCCAAAATTATGATGACCCCCCCCCCTGGATTTTGCCCCCCCCCCCGGCCGTAAAAACTGAACGGTCCCTAAAGCTACACTTACCCTCAGTAATGTAGATGGCATCAAGGGTGGTTTTGTCATCATTCTGCTGCCATTACATGGAAACATTTGAATTCGTGTCAACCACTGATGGTACAAACTCAGGCCAAACTGATGCAGTGATGCCGTGTCGAGTTCGCCAGTCTTACAGGACATGCAGAGGAATCCGCTACAATGGTATTTTACAGACTCAACTCATTTTCTGACGTCTGAATCGTTCTCACAACACACCAAAGTCATGATTTCTTGTGTAAAAATGACAGCGATTTCACAGCAACGGAGCTGACATCGGCAGCTGCTAGCTGTCGACGTGGCAGCCTTGAACAGTTCAAATTGGCGTTCAATTCAAACTGATCAAGCCTCGTTCTGGTTCATAACGTAAGTCAAGCGTCGACTCCGTCTTACTTGCGATCAGAAGATTCGATTTGCTGGGATTTTTTGGCAACTAATTGAAATTTCTGTGCACACAATTTATACGACAATTACGGTTACGATTCATTGTTTAGAACAAAAACAAGCGTTTTTAAGGTGTTCATTTAATGACCTCTGACATCACATGACCTTTGACACGGAGTCAGCTCTGTACCCTTGATAGATAGACTCATTCAATCGTGCAGAGCTGTACTATGAGCATAGAGTAAGTACAAATCTAATGTATTTCATGCGTCCATCCTTGAAATATTTCCTGAAAGTTACTCAAGATGCTTTTAAAGACTACTAGAAACTAATTCTTCGTAAAGGGAATATAATTAAGCAAACTTTAGTTTTGCAGCGAGGCATTCTTGTAAACCCGGAAGTAAGCCCCCTCTTTCTACCTCCATGCTATAACGTAGAGTGACCGTGGTTCTATCGACGACTGAATATATCTTCCACTACTGAAACTCAATTTGTTTGTGTCGTAGGGCTGACAATTAACCACATGGTATTTTCGACTCTGACAGTAACTGCTTTCAAGTCACTCGATGTTGAAAACAAAAACCAAATCTACATGAAGATCTTATTGGTCCAGTGCTCGTGAATATGTGTCGTAAATTTAAACAATGAATGTTTACAAACAAAGATGACATTTTTTGTTACCACTCAAAATTATCAATGTTATGTGATTTAATTTTGGTCAAACTTTGGTCAAACTATTGTTTTCGCCAAAACTACTTGCCTTATAGCTTTGATATTTGGTATGCGGGTTAATGGGGATAATAAAAATGTGATGAGTCTTTCAAACGATGACGAAATCTACAATTTTGTAATTTGGGGAATTTTTTACAATTTTTTCGTCGAAAAAGGGTTTCTCAAAAATTACGAGTCTGACAGCTATGATATTTGGTATGCAGGGTATTACAGATAAAATGTGCTTTATTTTATAAAACTGCCCTTCAGATAAAAAAAAACTAAGTCAGCAATATGCATATATTTAATATATTTATCTCATGTAAACAGTGCATGACCTGAAATCGGCTCTCAGACTTACCCGTTTCAAACATGAATGCAAAAAAAATAACATGTATGGTATATGTATACACAGCACCAACAGAAGTGTCCCTGGGCTTAAACACTTCAGTAGCTATCTGTAAACACCTTTTAGGCATATTGATTTCCAACTATCATGAACTGTTTATGAATCTGGCATGCTAGAAGCTAGTTTCACTTTGTCATTTCGGTAAGGGATGAGATGAATGGGGAAGAGGATGCCGTGAAGTGGCAGGATGAGCCCTCCGGAGGGCAACCTAAACGGCAGACGCAGCTGACACGAGTCAGATTCCCCTATCGCCTTCGGAACGGGAACGGAAGGCAGCAGATACAGTCGCCGCCGGCGCGTATCCTATTTAGGAATATGGCAAAATTGGGTTGTTATCTTCAGCCATATTCATTACATTTATGTACAGTATATAGATCCGTTCCGATGGAGATGTATGCAACCCCGCCATTCAACATGATTGTAACTGGACCAACAAATTCTTGCAAGACGGAATATGTGATGGATCTCCTCAACGGTCCGTACCTAGGAAAATTTGAATATATAGTTTTCATTTGTCCGACATTCATGAACAATATAACATATAATAAAAGATTCATTTTCACCGATGATAATGTGTTTATATTTCCGGTCGGACTCGATGCTGTGGATGATACACTAGCCTACGTACATGAGGAATGGGCAGGCACGAACACTTTAATAATCCTCGACGACTGCGCCTCATCCAAATATATGAAGAAGGGCAGTGACATTTTGACAAACTTGGTTTCTGCGCAAGACACGACAGATTATCTGTCTGGGTTCTGACTCAACAATATACTAGTATTAGTTAACCATTCAGGGAAAACATACAGATGTTAGTACTTTTTTACACACCCAGCAAGACAGACAACAAGACTATTATAAAAGAATATGGAATGGAGGTGTCAGAACAGGAAGCCCTGGACCTAGTCAGGCAATTGAAAAATACGCCATTCAGTAAATTAGTATTTCATTTACGACATCCGTACGACATACAATTTGTCGTATAATATAGCTAATCATGGCTTCGCCCGAAGGAAATCCCAAAGGTACTCTTAGAGAATTATATTACAACCCAAAAACCGGTTTTGGAGATGTACAAATATTATATGACGCAGCACACGCCAGCGGACTAAAAGTTACTAAGAAAGAGGTGCAGGAGTGGTTAAAAAACTCAGCTAACTTATAATCTACATAAACCGGTACCTCGTACTCATGGTTCGGGCGGGAGGCGCGTTTTCGTAACATCGATAGACGAATTTTGGCTAGCGAATCTCGTGGAATTCCCTTCACCATTCGCTAAAGAGAATACAAACATTCGATACATGCTAACAGTAATCGATGTACTCAGTAAATATGCATGGGTCAGGCCGATATAGTCAAAAACTGCTGATGATACTCTGAAGGCGCTCCAAGACATAATTAAGAAATCCGGGAGGCAACCCGACAAACTTCAGACAGATGAGGGGTGGGAATTTACTAAAAATGCAGAAATGGTTGGAGGAGGCTTCCATTCACTGGTTTCACACCTACAGTGACAAAAAAGCTAGCATCATTGAACATTTTAATCGGACTCTTAAAACGATGATGTAGAAATACTTCACGTATAAACAGACATGCCAATGGCTCCCCATTCTACCACAACTTCTCGAGAATTACAATAACACCGTGCACGGAAGAATTAAAATGAAATCCGTCGACGTAACAGAAGACAATGATTGGTAGGCATTTTATACACTTTATCCTGAGTTGGCAGCCATGGGAGCTAACCCTGAATTGAAGCCGGGAGAATGGGTCCGAATTACAAAATACAAGACCACTTTCAGGAAAGGATATTTACCAAATTGGACAGAGGAGATTTTCATAGTTTCAAAAATGGTGTACGCTGCTGGACTGGGTACTCCGCCAGTTTACAAAATAAAAGATCTGAATGGAGAAGAAATACTCGGCACTTTCTTTCACTATAGAGAGGTTATTTTTTGTCACACCTTATAAACCAGAAATTCAAGAAGACAACGAAGAAGAATTAGTCGACTAAGAAAGATTAGGCGAGATATATAAACAAATAAATGCTGCCAAAAATATTATAGTGGATTTTGATGACCTATCATAGAATATTTTTCTTTTTGTAATTTTTTTAGGATAGTATATATAGTACAGTTGCGATGGTGGAGGAAATCATGAATAAATATAAGATAAATCAATTGTTCGATATACTTAAACTCGATTTAAATAGGGGGTTAGAAAGATATAACTACCATTACGACAATGAAGAAGTAGTTGTAGAAAATTCTTCAGGCAGACTTTTTGGTCTAGTAAACCCTTTTGGTGGAACACAGGGAATAAATTTCAATTTCAATAATCTTAGAGAAAAAATAATAAAGAAATTGGAGGAAGTAATAAATAATTGGGAGGAAATGATGACAAAGTATAATTATGATAAGTTTATTCCGAGTACATTTTTTATCACTTACAACAACAACACAAAACGTCGCTTACGTGAAGAAATGGGTCGACCTATAAAGACAAAGATAAATAAATATTATTAGTGGATTTTAATGACCTATCATAGAATATTTTTACCTTTTTAAAACCTTTTTTTAGGATAGTATATATTATAAAGATTATTATGGATGTTTCCCGCCGCTTACGAAAAGCATTCGACGGGGCAGTTTAACGAAAAGAATTTCCTGAAGTCAAGCGAGTCGAGGATATCGAAACGATCGATATCGAAGGTATGACCAAAATAAGAAAGATGTACTCTGTTTATGCGGAAATGGAAGTCACAAATTAGTGGATACGAAAAACGGTAATACACAAAATCGTACATTGCCTGTTAAATTAAAAGATACATACACAAAAGACGTAAGAGGATCGGATGTGAAACAACAATTAATAGATCGCTACGACCATATGCTTGATACAATTGAAAATGTTGAGGGTTCTGGTCTCGTTCTCGAGGAGATACTTAATTTCGAAGTAATTCTAGTAGAAGTTTTACTCGGGGCCGGCCGCACCAGCCAAATTCAACTTCCAAAATGGTTAAAAAATAAGCATTGTGTGAGCGATCTTATTCTTCCTTTCGGCAGCAAGAATTGTTTTCAGAATGCCGTCATTTCAAGTTTAAAGTTAGGTGACGAAGCGTTTCGCAAAAAGAAATGTGGCCAGGTAAGAAGGAACTGGAAGATGTATGACAAATTTATGACCAACTATTGTTTTGATGGAATACCATTTCCTACGCCCGCCGATGAGACTGTATTCAAGCGCTTCGAGCAGCAAAATCCAGAGGTTAGACTTCAAGTATTTCAGATCTACGAAAATGATCCCGATCCGTCCGACATAACTGTGTTATATAGTGGCTGTAGCGGAGCCGAAGGCCCTAGCGGAGCCCGTTCCGAAGGTGATTTTGATCAAATAGCAAATATTTTACTGATAGTCGGCGAAGACGGCAGCCACTATGTACCAATTACTAAATTAAATCGCCTTCTTAATTCTAACAGTAATCGAAAGAGCGCAGATGGAAGTGTATTTGTATGGTTTGTAAGCAGGGTTTTAAGTAAACAAAAGAATTAGAAATACATCAGGTGTACTGTAGGACAGACATGGCTCAGCCAGTTTTTCCTAAGGAAGTGTGTCAATTCGCAGGCCATCGGAAAAAGGTTCCCTGTCCCTATGTCGTGTATGCAGATACTGAGGCAATTATTGACAAGGCTGACGACGATGGCGCCTGCCGACACATTCCAATTTGTCTTTTGTATGTTATGCTTGAACGATTGCCAGGCCCCTTATGGAACGGTTCCGAAGGGAAGCCGAAAGTTTTTAGTAAAAAGAAGAAGGTGCCCTGTCCCTACGTCGTGTATGCAGATACTGAGGCAATTATTGAGAAGGGCACCAGCTGACACATTCCAATTTGTATTTCGTATATTATGATTGAACGATGGCTAGGCAGTAAACCGAAAGTTTTTAGTAAAAGAAGATTCACAGGTACGGATTGTGTTACAGAATTTCTGCTTTATATGAAGAAAAGGGCTGAGAATTATTCGAAATCATGTTATTGGAGAATAAAGCCAATGAAAGATAGATCTAATTACAATGATCCAGACTGTATTGCATGTGGAGATGAAGCCGGATATCGAATAGTAAAGGATAAAGATACTTTTTATTATGAAAAGTGCCGCCCATCAAGAACCATTCCTATATACTTTCACAACCTCAAGGGATACGATGGTTCTTTTATTTTACAAAAATACATGAAATCAGGGATGTTGAAGAAACAGAGCCAAATATCATAGCTAAGACGGGCAATGGTGGAATTATGTGTCTTATGAAAACATTTATTTTTAGTGCCTCAATTGTTGTCGATGGGGAGAGGGAGACAATGAAACGTTTCTTTTCTATAAAGTTTATGGACAGTGCTCAGTTGATGTCTGGGTCGCTCGCTAAGTTGGCAAAGACTGTGCCAGACGATTGATGGACGGCAGTACCACTTTCGTGCCCAGACGTTCAGTGGGCGAAAGGTTTCTTCCTGTATGAATATTTAGATTCTCCCGAGCGATTGGAAGAGGACCAGCTCCCACCAAGACACAAATTTTATAGCGAATTAACTGAAGAGGGAATTTCTGAGTCTGATCACAAACATGCATTGCGAGTATGGGACGAAGTTGAATGTCGGACGATTCGTGATGATATGGAATTCTATTGCCAGACTGACGTTCTCCTTCTTGCGAATACATTCGAAAATTTCCGTGACACATGTTTAGAAGCATATAAGTTAGACCCAGCTCACTATATGTCAGCACCCGGCTTGACATGGGATGCTATGTTACTTTACACAGGTAATAAATTTAAACTCATTCAAGATGCTGAGCAGATGAATTTCATTCAGAGGGGAATTCTGGGTGGTACCAGTCAGTGTAATATTCATTACTTACAGACAGTTCTCCAGCTTACGCCACAGAAGAGCCTGGTGGAGCTGGCGGGAATTATGATCCGGAGAAACCGTTAACCGAAATAAAATATCTCGATGCTAATAATCTTCACAGATTGGCAATGAGTCAACCAATGCCAATGGGCGGACTTCATCGGATGGCGATGGAAGAATTGTTAGAATGGTCTGCTCAGAATGGTGGAGCAGGCTTGGATTTGGGACCCAGCACTAGATTTCCGCCAAGTTTTCTAGAAGTAGACTTAGAATACCCTACCGAATTACATGAAGAACATTCCGATCTACCTCTCGCACCAAATCACTACAAATTTCCGAGGCAGGGAGCTACCGCCGGAGGGAGTCGACTGATTACAAGTCTAATGGACAGAGAGAGATACGTCTCACATTAAAGGTTGCTTGAATTCTATCTTCGGATGGGAATGCGACTTTAACACTAAAATGAGGACAATGGGAAAGACAGATTTTGAAAAGAATGTCTATAAGCTTATGAATAATGCAATGTTCGGCAAGACAATAGAAGACGTTCTAAAGTACAGAGACTTTAAATTTGTTTCGGGCCGTAGTACCGAGAGTGGTCGTAAAAAGATTCAGAAGTATAATCCAAAGATGAAACATATAACTAATGTAACTAGTAAAGAGTGTGGCGATTCCTGCGACAGTGCCATACTGGAAGTGAAAAGGGATCAGTATGAATATAAAAAGCCAGTTTTCATTGGCGCGGCAGTGTTTGAACTTTCTAAGCTGCTTATGTATGAGACGCATTACAATTACTTTCGAAAGAAGTTCAAAGGAATACGATTAGCCTACATGGATACTGACAGTTTTGTTTACAGTGTACCTCTTCCTTCTGCAGACACAACTTTCAATGATAATAGTCCGAGAAGATGTGGAAAAGAATGGTAAGGAAACGATATATAATACTAGTGGTATGAAAGACGGGATGGGAGTTCCAAAGATTAATAAAAAGGTGATAGGTAAATTTAAAGATTAGTTGAATGCTGAACCTATTCTTGATTTTGTCGGAATACGCTTGAAAGTGTATGCTTTTCGGACTCCAACTTCAGAGACGAAAAAAAATAAAGGGATAAAAGATGTTTGTGTTAGAAAACATTTGAACTTTGAAGACTATAAGGATCTGTTTGAAACTGGTGCATTCGGAAGGAAGGAGACCGAACAGGCACATTTTGTACAGTTTGTACGGAAAAAACCTTGAGAAATCCGTAGTATAAAGTGTAGTAAAATCATGATGGCACCAAATGATATCAAACGTGTGCAGTTATACAATCCAGACACGGGCAAATGGCTGGCAGAAACATGGCCTATAGGACGGAATTCCTAACGGAGTCAACTTTCATATCCATTTAATTCGTAATGTTGCATGTATCATTCTAGCTGTGGATTAAAGCCTTCTTGTTTTGTATTTCTAATGCCTGATGAAATATGTCCTGAATAAGTTCTGAGGCCACAGTTTCTGTTGCACCTTTTTCTTGTATTTGTGTAAGCAGCTGTTTATATTGAACGTAATAATGTTTATATTTCTCTCGCCTTTTTGATACTCCTGTTTTTCCTTGTATTACGTCAATAATAACACCTGGTATAGGAGCTAAAGCTAAAAGAACTGGAACTGTCGGAATTGCTGCTATTACAGCAGAACTTACAAGAATTCCCTTAGTCACATTAAGAGCCATATCAATTTGGCCCATTAATTTATAACTGCGGCGATATGCAGCGCTACTTCTTTCGATATAGTCGGCCAATTGTTCAACGCTTTCAACAACTGAGACGTGCATTTCTTTTTTTACTGTATATGTAAGGGATGATAAAAAATAATTGTAGTAATATAGAGAGACAATATGGCAGAAGGAGGAGAAGATATACCACTCCAGGATTTCGATGATGCGAATTTGAATGATGATGATGCTGATATTACCGAAACATCCTTTATAGACGATAATGCCTTTGCAGAAGCCGATCCTTTCCAAGCTAGCGCATGCAATAGCCCGCAGGTAGGTCGTTTGACTGAACTTAGAGTAGATAAAAAATTAAGTATGGTTAATCAATTCTTAGACTATAATGAAATTACTGATCCGGATGCACTAATGTATTGGATATGGAATCTGAGATTAGGGATGGAAAGCTGTATTATAAAAACCTCAAGCTGTCTAAAGGTAGAGGAGGTGGATTTTATAAGCTCACCACATTAATGAGAGTAAAAGGAGGACATGAATTTATGAGAGAAATATTCGGGGGTCGCTCTAGCGCAGAGCCTGAATATGTGAATCCTACATTGTATTCTGAAGATGTGAAAAATGATAAAATACCGGCTGAGAAGATGACACCAGAAGACATGGGTATATACAAAGATGAACTGACATTCTTACGGCAAGATGCCAGTGGTAATGCACATAAAATACAAGCTTTTGAAAATAAAATCGGAAAATGGAACAATCTAAACCCCGAATATAGAGCTTTTGTTGATGAATTAAAGATGGCAAATATGCGTCTTGATGAGCTTTACAATGTAAGAGATAAAATTATGTCAGAGCAGACAGAACTTACACCCGAACATAGAACAAGACTAGCTAAAGTCAATAATCGAATTGAAGTACAACATGATATGATCAGTGGGGCACGTGAAAGACTGGCGTCGACTAGGTCTCTTCGTGATGTAATTTCCGATCCAGAATTGTCACTCAGGCTGAAGCTGACAGAGTTATTTAAACGAAATAGTATTACAATCGCTGAAATACTGACTGCCCTTGGAATGACAATATCAACAATTGCCCTAGCTGTGACTAAAGGAGGACGAGGAGGGGCAGCAGGAACTGGAGCAAACAATGGTTCAGGTCCGCCCAAAGTATATACAAAAGCGAAAGAAATTGTAAAGCAATTTGGCGAATGGTTAAAAACATTGGCCGCAAAAAGTGCTGCTGCAATACCAGGTTTAATCGGTTCCCTTGTCAGTTTTCTATCAAAAACAGCAGGATCGGTGGTCGGATTTGTCGGAGAACAGCTATGGATATTTTTGACAGGTTTAACATTAATCATAATAAATAAAATTATGTATCAATACAAGACCAAGCATGTTTGGTGAAAAGAATATTACAAAGTTTCTTTCCAAAAATAAAGATCTGTTTGGTTTCTCTGTCGAATTAGAATGGTGCAAACTCCGACGAGTAAATCGACATATCCTTCGAGCAAATCCAGGTGTCCGCCTCAAAGATGATAATCTATATCATAACATATTAGCTTTCGTGAAGGAATGTCAAAAGACTAGCTTCTTTAAGCGACTAGAATTCATAAATGTCACTGCATAAAAACCCTATTATACTTACTGTATTAACATGGATTATTGCTTGTATTTTAGCTGAAGAGTGCATATACAGATGAATACAGTCAAGAATCCATTTTTTTTGTATTCAGCAAGCCTGTATTCATGTGGAATCATGTGAATTCACGTGTATTATACTCTAATACAGGCAACTCATTAATGTTAATTTATCTGAATTATTGAGTTCTCATGCAGTGTGTATTCCAAGAGATTGATAATGATGACCAGGAGGTCACATATCTACAAGAATATTGGGTTCTTCGATTGATTCGCGACAAAGGTAATCGATTTATCTTTCAGTCAAATGGAAATATTCATGTAAAGATGTGATTTTTTTCTTCTGAGTTACAATATACAATACATGAAGTGAAGATGTGATTTATTTTTTGAATTTTTCTTCCGAGTTACAATATACACGAAGTGAAACTTAAGATGTGATTTATTTTCTTTTTAACTGTAATTTTTTCTTCTTAGTTATTATATACATTACACGAAAATGGGATACGATAGATCATTATTACCGAATTTCAGCAACCGAATACCGCAGGGAACGAAGTCAGAAAGAATTCATCATGTAGTTGCTCATAATCCAAGTGAGGCAGATCCAGGCCAGACACTTATCATACGATGTCTGAAGTTAGAAAGTTGAGTAGTCCTAGTTCAAGATACTTTCGACCTGGTTTTTGATCTCGAAGTATCGGGTCATGAAGATAATCGAGAAGTACAAAATGTTGCAAAAAATTTGGTGGAGCGTATGGTTCTCACATTTGAGGGGCAGGTACTTCTCAATTTGAATAAATAAAACCTTATTGAATGTTATCGTGATCTCTTCAAACATAAAAAAGGTGAGAACGAACATGAAACTGTACGGAATTCAAAACAAAAATCTAAGAAAATTGAGAAGTGGTGCGAAGGATTCAAATCATGCCGTCGTGGATGATTACTTATTTTTCGACACGTATAAAACAAAATCTGCTATTCGTCTGAATCATCCCCTCATAACAGGTCATGGGGTTGCATACCCATCAGCGTTAGAGAGTCATATCGAATGTGACATTACGCTTTCACCCGTCTCCCAATTACTTGTCAGTAATAATAATCTTTTTACACCCAATTATAAATTAAAAAACATTCAAATAGAATATGAGACATTAGGTGATCAAGCACTCGCGAGGGAAACTGCTGGTTATTACAACAACCGTAAAAGTTACCTTTACGAGCATTTACATTATTTTAGAACAATCCCATTCAAAGAATCAACCACGGTTATCAATGAAAATATAAATGTATCACGACGTAGCATAAGAGGTATCGCGATACTCTTCACTAAAAATCAGAATCAGTTAGAACTGAATAGTGAACTTTTCTTTAATCCATACATTGAATCTGTGTCTGTAATGATTGAGGGTATTGCGAACAAAATATACGCTCAGAAGATGTGACCAAGACATTTTTGGACAGAAACAAGACGGTATTTTGCTGAAGATAAAGATTGGTGTGAAATTGATATAGATGAGGTCAATTATTTGAAGAATAAATTCTGTCTGTTTATATAGCTGCGTGGTTTTAAAGATATTGAATTTCATGGAAATGGTCTAAGAGAACACAAAAGATGGTATACAACTTGAAATCCTGGAAAAGATACTTCAGTCAAGGGTGTCGACGAACGAGATGATAATATATTTGCTCATGTTTATGTTATCAATGATGCAATGGTCTCTGTTGAAAAAAGTATACTAAAGTCTTTACTATTTTAATGGACTCTCGAGTTCAGAAAGAACCCTACCAGAACTGTACTGATAGGGATTCAACAGAAAATTTTCATGAAAACTGTAGAGTGTCAGACCTCAGTTATGACATCACAGGCTGCTAAGCAACATTCGATGCCTATTGGAATGGGAATCTCCCAACTGGAAAGCCCCTGCTGGAAAAGGTATTGCGCAACAGTGTTCAAGATCGGAACCCCTTCCGGAAGGGTAGGGGAAAATCTAACATAAGTGTTGCTCCCGTTCCGATAGGCGTAGGAAAAATAAACACAGTGAATAGGGACCAGCTAGAAGATATTGATAAAATTCACATCTATATACTTACATCCAATAGACCAAAATCAACACGGTTCCGAAGAGCAGCAGCACCGTCAGAATCTATCGAACAAATGGTCTCCGTAGGGAACTCAGCTGTTGTAGGGGAATCCCCGACTGAGTGCTGACCTAAATGTCTATTATATGACAGTGAGTCATCTGTAGACTACGTCAGTGTCAGCTGTTGCATAAGTGAGGTGACCTGTATATGAACTCATGTACGCGTATGCCATTTTTAGCTACAGGCGATTTCCCTCCATGTAGCTAAAATGAATAAAATTGGTGTAAATATTCTTATTTAATCCCAATTATACACCCTTATTAAACTAGTTGGGCCATTTTTGTAATCTGAAATTGTACCGTCAAGAATGTCATAAGTCTGACCTTGTCCGATTGTGTCGATAAATTGTGATCTTTTGGGAGCAACCACCCCTATGAAAAAAAAAAAACGGTAAGCCCCACCTTTCTACGCCTAATTGCCAGGTACACACTTTGGTCTTGACCCACGCAGTGAACGGTAGGTGTTAATGGGATTTTCACAGCGGATGTTGTCCAAGTGCATGCGAATAATGTGACGCTGCTTGCTTATCGTAATTCCTTGTCAATCAAGACTTAACGGTAGTCTCAAACGCCAAAATGTACACCTGTGCCTCTCGTACATTTTTATTCCAAAATTTCACCCAAAAACAGAAAGTTCACGACCAAGATATCCTACACACATGAAGATCAATATTTAAGGAATACTTTTCAGGGATAAAAAAAATCGTGTGTTTGACTCAACATACCAAAACAAAGGCGGAAAGCTACCTTAAACGCCTTTTTGTAACACTTTTTGAACGTGTCTAGACGTTCAGAAATTTAACACTATGTGTTCAACCAACGTTCAATTTTTTAGCACACGTATGCAGATTTTGAACACTATGTATTCATC
The DNA here is from genome assembly GCA_001465055.1 of Ptychodera flava. Classification (NCBI taxonomy): domain Eukaryota; kingdom Metazoa; phylum Hemichordata; class Enteropneusta; family Ptychoderidae; genus Ptychodera; species Ptychodera flava. The sequence goes on along the minus strand of LD351504.1, from coordinate 22,294 downwards.
AGACATTATATTGAACACCATGGTGTTCCATATCTGAACACGAGTTGCACATGAAATTTGTTTTAAAAAATTGAACGCTGTAACACCTTTTGAATGCATGGACGCCGTTCAACGATAAGTGTGTTAAAGGATAAAACACATGATATGAACTTGTTGAAAACCTTTAATTTTAGGCGTTCAGGGGGTGTTCAAGCCAGGAAATAACAAAACGGATCACTGATATTAAGTCAAATTATTTTATTCTAAAGTTACACAAAAATTCTTTGAGTAAAATACAATTATTTAGTGTAAAATGGGAAAATAAACAGGGCCACTTTGTAAAATGTGTCAGAGGCAAACGCCAACGGTGTTAACACTTTCCTATCAAAACATAAACAAATGAAAATCCTTATAAACACTGTCGATAGTTTTCAAAAAATATGAACAAGATAATGACAAAACAGGTTGTGCCTAAATATTGATTACGTTTATTTGTAAAAACGTACACAAATATCTGTTTTGAAAAAGCTCAAAATTGAGCTTACTTATTGTGTTGAAAACACGTATTCGTATGAAATGTTTACTCCATTTTTGTAAAATGGTTTAGAAAGATGGTATAGAAAATTGTAAACTTGGAAAAACGTTAGACAAGGCTTCTCTGATACACATAGTACATAGTTGTCCACACTAAAGTAAAAAAAAACATATCAAGTTGTCACAAAGTGTCACAGTAAGGCACAACATACAGACAGTAGGTAAAGTGGGTCCTGGCAGTGTAAAACCTATTTTCGTGTCCAACAAAGCCGTCCACGGACGAAAAGATTTGTTTGTTTGTAATACCTTTAAATAAAGATAAATATTAAAGGAATCGTACTGGCCGTTTTAAAGAAAAAACTTGGAATGTAAAAATTTGAATACGATGTCACACATTCACCTAAGCTCTTCGTCGCTAACAGCAAAGCTAAAAAACTGTTACAAATCGAGAACAAAAGACGTTTTGATCTACAATACAAAATAATCTAAGATTTAGTAGTAGGCTTTGATCAATTAAATGTTACTGGAGCAAAGACGTGAAGTCTCCTTCATCAGATGCAAGGGTGGAATGAATAATTGAAGCAGAAAGCGACAGAAAATTCAGAGTAAAAAATTCAGAAAATTCAGAAATTCAGAGTGTACATTTTTCACCCTGAATTTTCTCTCACTTTCTGCTTTAATTCTTCATTCCCTTCTTGCATCTGATAAGGGAGACTAAACGTATTTGAAAGCTTATTCTCCAGTAATATTTAGTTGATCATAGTGTTCTACAAAAGCTTAGATAAATTCAGAACAAAAATACAGAAACATCGAAATTCAGTTACTGACCCTCGAAAGTTACTTTACATTAGAGATGAACTGAGGTTCTCGAGCATGTTTCCAGACAGCTACCTCTACATTCATCTTCTTCAATTTCTATAACTCTTAGATTACCAGGTCAATCCAACTTTTCACATCCTGAAAATAATGCAACAATAGGTAATATGGCGACAGGAGACTTAAAATGAAAGACAAGGTGGCCTTATTAGGTTAAGGAAAAGGGATGACTTTGGTATACAGTGCCTCTTTTCGATACTGTTACAAAGTATTGGCCTCTTTTTGTCATCAACTGATGAAAAGTAAAAAATAACTCTCATATGCTGAAACAATCGAGTGTGAACTCTGCGATGTTTAACTAATGTTTTACATGTGATTGTGATTACTAAAAGACATGTGTTAGCTGTGATTACGCAGTGGTAATGTAGCATATCGATCGCGCTCGGGACAAGGGTCATCGCTACTGTAATGTGGTGATGACGCTCGACCCCATGGCCAAAACACCGCTGCGTATTCACAGCAAGTGTATGGTATGCCAGCCATTGAAAGAAAAAAGGTTTATTCACATATTTTAGCTGATCAAAAATGCTATACAAATAATTTCAAAGGATAATAATACAGTTGCTTCAAAATTTAACACGTTTTACTATTTTAGAGAGAAAACTTACCCATTTTGGTCTTGCTTCCGAACGATCACGACTTCAGCTTGCGTTAATAAGAAAAATGTCGCAACTTCCGTTTTGATACATGACGGGATAAAAAAGGCACCAAACTTAAATACCAAGTGTTAAGGAGTAGAACGCCTCTTGCACGCCAATGTTAAAATTCAAACGTTCATTGTGGTTATCTGATTTTCTTTTCAAAATTTCAACCCGTAATGAACGTGTAAAATTATTCTCTATACTTCCTTTTTTAGAAAAAACATGCTTTCAGCAATTTTAGACTGGAGATATTTTTCACTTAGTTGCAAATTCGTTACATCAAAATCCGTGTACGTTTGCCGGACAGCGAGGCAGTAATATATTTAATATAGCCATACAAAAGTAAAAACACTAAAGATTGTTATTAGTTCCTGTATTGTAAAATTTATGTAATGCTGAATTTTTGAACACTTGAAGGAGATGGTTTTTAACACTCCTTGTTAAGGTTTTGAACTTCAGTGTTAATAATATGAACACTAGTGTTAACAATATGAACACAAGCCGTTCAAATTCGAACACCGAAATCCACATTTTGAACGCGTAAAGACGCGACTGGCGTCCGCTATTTTTACAGTGCAGGATTAGGGAGACTGTATAACACTACGGTGAACGTTATGTTTCGAGAGTTTTCCATACTTTCACCGTCAGGCGCCTAATAATATATCTTCAACGGATAAATTGCACTGAAGGGAAAGCAACTCCACACATGGTTCATACCTTGTTTGTTTGCCTCTTGTGTGTAATAATTTATATCCTGTAAGTGGATATTTTGTTCGGCTGTTTCAAGTAAAGAGTTTACGTACCTGTTGTTGTACCTGTTTGTCTCCGTTGCCGATCTCATCCCCACTTTTGTGTGGATGACCAAACTTAATATCTTTCCACAAAACAGCCCCGACATCTACAGAAACCTGAAGCTATTTTCAGTCAGCTGTTTTTATTTTTTGTGTGATATCTAATTTTTGAGTCGTATCTTATTATATTTTGGCGTTTCCTATTGGCTGTATGGATTTTAGTCTGTTCATATTTGATCGACAAAAATATGCGTTTCTGGCCTGGTAATCGGCATGTGCTATTTTGGAGAAATGTACATTTTCTGCCACCTTGAGGTTAGCAGGCCGTCGAAGAAAAGATATGTTTTTTGTATGCTTCTCTCCCCAAAGTGAGACAAATGCTGATATTTGGCAAATAACCATGTCAAATAGTCATATAATCATAGTACGTCCAACAACTGAAATTGTATCAGTCAGTCATTACCCCATTCAGCAGATTTTTCACCCGTATTAAACCTTTCAACTTTTATATTTGGTATAATTGAAATAGAATTTCATTAGAGATTGGAATTCAGCATTCATTAATATATCACTGCAAATAAAACAGTAGCAAATAACTTTGCTTTTATGACGATTGTGGAAATCGGCGATATAATCGAATTGGTAGCTAAAGCTGCCGATCAAATCCCGGCAAGGCTTGTGCGGGTATAAGATTGACAGGGGACTGCACCATACTATACGTGTCTTGTACTGGCACAGACTAAGCACTGGACCGGAGAGACCGTGTGATACCGCGACCCTTTGATGCAACGGTTCGAAACAGAATTTTCTTCATTGGTCGCTTAAAATTCATTTTAGGATGGTGACTCGTACGGAATGATTCATGTTTGCATGTATTACCGTGTTGTTTTACTGGAGTCCATTATAATATTTCCAGTGTGTTCTGATTATGCTCGTGTCTGCTCATGTGATTCGGAGTTCAAAATACAGTTGCTTTTTTGAAGTTTGGCAATTATAACTGTATCGCTCATATTTCAGTTTACCTTGTATACGATTGTTGGTTGCTTTTAGAACATATTTTTTAGCCTTTGGTCAATAGCAATCGAGGTTCACATGGCTGTCCGCCAACATTCCAAAATCACTTTACTGACGGAATGTAGATAGTTTGCGCTCCCTAGGTTACTTAATATTAATGTTTACATGATCTCATTCAATCAGTCATGTAGTTACCTCATCACTAGTATACCAAGTGGTCATTTGATACTACGAGAGCCTGGATTGGTCATTGCAAAGTTATCGCATGTGGACGTACATCAAAATGGAATGTTTGTGTTTTTGTTCTGGGTTCTGTCTCGATACGTCACTTATTTGTGTTCTATTTAGGTACAAAGTGCAACGTCCGCAGAGTTTAACTTACGTTTGGCAATAAAGAGCGCTTGGTACGATATCAGTGACAGAATCATGTGAGGTCTGATGTGTTATATTCACACTTCCTCATACTAAGATCATGAGTCACACTCAATCAATCCAATCATTTGAGAAAATACACGGACAGCTTCTTTCATTGCAGTCGAGTAAACAAAAAACTACGCAGGTAAATGACGCACTAATGATCAGGTAAGTGGACTGCGTTTAGTGTCAAACGATATCTTCAGTACGGTTATACTATTGATAAGGCTATTACTAATATTCGTAACGCCATGGACTACACCTTGTCGTAATTAACCAGTCACTGATTTTGATTTGTTGTTTGTCATGCCAACACTACAACAACACACGTATGGCCATTCTTAGTGATGTTTATATGGAGTGTTAGATTTCATATTACTATGTACAGATATAATAGAGAGTAATACTCACCGATTTCAGCATTCCGGGATATTTATACCCACCGATCAAATAGATCCATCAACATTTGAGACAATTGGCGAAACTTCGTGCATATTCAATAGGAGGAGGAGCTTCCAAAAATAACTACAAAGAACAATATATAACTGACAGCGTCAATAACCTCGTCATGAGTGACCTTACGCGATCAAATGACGTATAGATCATACATTATATTTTCAGGACTAATTTCCTAAACTTACGGCCAGACGTACAACAAGCTTGTTTTTGCGACAGGCACTGTAGCTAATTCGACTGAAAAATGAGCTGACTGTAGAGCTGAATGAGTAATAGATTGTGGCTGAGAAAAAATATAGATAGAGTATCTGAGCAGAGGCTATGGTCGGCGAGGCAAACAGGTTGACGAAATTGCTACTTTTGTTACGCGGAAAAGAGAAACAGAAAGTTTGTTATACTTTAGATAGCACTTTTCTGCAAACAAAAGTGAAGAGTCCATCGCCTCTGTTGTCTCTTCGTCAGTGGCTCTGATGAAAGACCAAGTATATTTTCTACAGCAACACAAGGTTGATACTATACATTTAGGGAACAGTAGCGTTCATCTACGTCAAGGGTCAAATGTAAAATCAGTACTCCGCCTGCCCGGTTGACATCATCACAATGGAATGCAGTGGTAGTCACTATCACCCTCGGTCGCCTCACTCAACGACATAGTCTGTCCCAACTGCCAGCTGCGCACTTTACTGCGTCAGCGAACCAAACAAGGTCTGGAAAGCGAGACTAGCAACCAGTAAACTAATAATTATTTAATTAATTATTCTTTACCAGCCTTTCAAACGTATCTAATACTTTGTAAACTTCGGGGCTCAGCTGGATTTTGTGCACTATAAAAGAGGCGAGAAATGTTTTGCAAACCTGAAAAGTACGATATGCTATATCACATATTGCTAAAATAATCACTTTTGTCACGATACTGAAAAATCGTTGGTTACACTGCTTAACAACAACAAAAGTACAAAAAGCTGTTACACTACTATAAAGCTTCGTTTGAGACGCCATGCCGAGTTCCTTCTCAGTGGGTTAAACATAGGGGTAGATTACGATCAGACACTGCAACACAGCAAGCGATACAGAATTGTGTGACATACATTAGAACTGAACATTCATCTACATTGAAACGTTGAATATATTGTGCAATAGTTGAAAAATCCGAACTTTGGCCATACCTTTTCACCTTGACGTGACGCAACATACACGGAGGTAGGTCCATGCAACGTACAAATGGCTCAATCGTCATGATAAAACCCCGATGATTC
>LD351504.1:1181-13991 GCA_001465055.1 Ptychodera flava | reverse complement strand
ATATATATATATGTGTGTGTGTATATGTATGTGTATATGTGTGTGTATGTGTATGTGTATATGTGTGTGTGTGTGTGTGTGTGTGTGTGTGTGTGTGTGTGTGTGTGTGTGTTGGGGGATGTGTGTGTGTGTGTGTGTGTGTGTGTAGACCTATAGCATGGCCGTTTGTAACGACATTCGAAACACAGTGAGCCAGTAATGGCCAAGGTATTCCACAATCCTTGCCCACGGTCCCCACACAAACCTATGTTTGTCGTATAGAATTCGAGGTACTAGCTCTGCTCCTGGCGCCATGATCTTAGCGAGCGACTAACCATGGAGGTAGAAGAGAATTCCATGCACAAACGTACATGTGGCCGTAAAACAGTTTTCTTCCACGGTATCAAATTAGCCGATGCACAATGGTAAGCCAATAGGCCTACAGCTGGCATGAATCAAGAGTGTTCGGCTATGACTACGCCGTATGCGTATTATAGTGCTACTGCATGGAGCGGACTAGCGTGGATACAGACTGACGCAGGAGTAGCTACCGAGGCAGTTCTTTTATTGTACACGTAGTCTTTGGTCTGGGCAAAATTTGCAGCCACCTTAGTCTGTGTACGGAGATTTGTGTTAGTCGACTATGTCTTCTTCTATTGTGGTGGAGGGTAACATATTGGGTAGAACTTGTACACAGAAGTCCACACATTGTCGTACCTATGGTGCATTAGCTACGTTGATAGTAGCTCATGGATTACTGGAAAAGACCAAGAGTAGCCAAACCTGAACCTTCTTACGTAAAAATTGTTTTTTCTTTCTTTTCCTGCATGACAGCTTCCCCCGCACAGATTTAGACGTGGTGTGTGTGGCATATTTGGGCGAAATCGGCAATACCTACCATGTTTATTAAAATTCGTGAGTCAACTTTTCTTATTTACGCAAACACTTTATCGATTTGAAATCTAGGGAATCGCTATTTCATCAGGTTGACAACCTCCACATTTTTCCAGGGAATTCAGATTACTCTTTGCATGAAGTTAGCTCCATGCTCTGTGTAAGGCAGTTGTAATTCCGAATTAAACAAGACAAGTTTGTTCGTTTCACTAATTTCCCGACAATAACAACATTAACCTTCATCAAACAAGGGAAACTATGCAGACCTAGTAAGATCGTTTGTAATGACACTCGAAACACAGTGAGCATAAAATGACCAATATATTCCACATTATATTTCCGTGCCCTATCCATCGTGTTTTAATTGGTCGAGCTGAACCATATGACTGCCCACAAATATACAGTAATGTTTTTATTTTGTTTTGTTTTTTTTTCATGCCCGTGAATATGAAGAATATAGTAAACATAGTAACTTTACATCTAAAACGAAAATTTTGATTTGTACAAAATTCATAATCAACCACAAAATAAAATGGAGCATTTGTCGGAAACGTTTAGACACTTTTTTCAATAAAATCTCCGGATTTTTAAAATTTTCGCACCGCGCGCACCACTCACTGACAGGTTCTGGGGTCCTGTTGTCGTTCGCAAGGGAAATATTCGTAAATTTTGACAGTTTTTCGAGTTCCATTGATAATATAATGGAAATAACAGACTCCGCGCTGACCATTAATGTTTATTTATGGGCGCGGACGAGAGGAAGGCCAAATTAACGGGCCCTGCAAGCATCGCCAATTATTAATTTCCTCTCGTCCTTGCCCATAAATAAACGTTAATGGTCAGCGCGCCGTCCGTTATTTCTATTATGTTTGCCGCATAGCATGGAAGTACTAGCTCCGCGCCTAGCTCCATGACTAACCATGGCGGTAGAAGAGAATCTTTTCTACCTCCTTGGACTGACGTATGCGAGACAGAAAAAATAAAACCACGGAGGTTACTATTTAAGTAATTTTCTGTCACGGTATCAACTGATGCAGGATGGTCCGCTATTAGGCCAACGGTTTAAGTCAAGAATGCTAGGCTATGACTATGCCGTAGCCGTATTTTTAGCCCTGCCCAACCCTGCGCACCGTGCTGTGTGTTACCGGCGTTATAACGCCGAGAACACAGCACAGTACACCGAGGCCATTATTCTATTGCAAAAGTGATCTTTCGTCCTTGTAAACTTTGGAGCCACCCGCCTAAGTAAGTCTTTGTATGGTGATTTGTGTTAGTCCCCTATGTTTCCCTCTATTGTACTTCAGGGCACGGTCCCACGGTGAAAGGACTGTGTTCAGGGTAACATAGTGAACGAAACTTGTGCACAAAGGTACACACAGCATCGTACCTTTGGTGCAACAGAAAAAATGACAATTGTTTGTTTCTATAGATGGGGATTGATTTCATGCAATTAGCACCTAATTAAAGTCTGTGGCAACTTTTAAGAGAACACAAACGGACTCTGAAGCATTTCCTCCATGTAGGAACAGACCTTGTCCGTGATGTAGGGGACATCATAGTTCTTTACTCCATGGATCCACTATGTGGATTGGTGGGACACAATAGAAATGTTTTCTTTTTTTTCGGACCACCAACATGTCTTGCAAATTTGATCGTATTTTTATCTTCACTGAACCGGTATTACCGTCACAAACTTGAACAATTTGATGTCGATTTATTGCAGTTCTAGCCCCCCCACAACACACACACACGCACACCAGACGGCTTTTCTCTATTCTTGTCGCCGAAAATCTGGGCTTTTGCGTTGCGATGAGTCATTTGATGCGTCACCTCACGATGAAAACATGTGACCGAAGTTTGGATTGTTCGACTGCTATACTGTACAATACATTCAACGTTTTAATGTAGAATAATGCTCACTTCTAATGTTTGTTACTCAATTTCTGTATCGTTTTTGCTTCTGATATAAATCCAGAACCCACTGAGGAGGAACTTGGCATAGCGTCTCAAATGAAACTTTGTAGCAGTGTAACAGCTTTTTGTAGTTTAGAACTACTATGAACAGGATGTCTGACCAGTTCATAAGCCACAGCTGCAGGGTAATTACAAATGCTCAGAATAGCAATTTTATCCAATCACATACGCGCTTCGTTAAAAGTGTCAAAACATTTGGCTGATCTAACATTCATAGATAAACGTCGGAAAAAGTAGTATTAATCATTTGTTACAATCCCAAGCAGGCCAGTTTCTGTTCGGGGAAAAGCTGGAAAGTATACAACAGCATAGACCCTGGAGTGAGAATTTCCTTTAAGAAAATATAGTCTCACTCACTGACTCACTCACCCAGTAAAACTCCGTGGGTGATGAGTTCATACAAAGATACCCGGCGCAATATATCTAATAAAATAATGAAACCACAGAGTCTCCAAAACTATGCTGGAATAGATCTTTCAAACAAAATAAATAATAATAATCGCATACAATCGAACAAAAACATACAATAAAATTTAGTGAAGGCATGACTAAACAAACAGACAAACAGCAACGACGTGGTAACAGCGTCTGCAATGGAGCTTTTAAAAATCAAAACGTATTATATTCAAACAACACTGTTAGTAGAGCAAAGCAAACAAACAAGAACCGAACTCATGATTGTTATAGACGTTGTGGGTATGGCCGATTTACCCCCAGTAGGCCATACTCACCACGTCTTAATCTTTGTTGGGAAAAGTGGTCATATGGAAAACGGGGCTTGCATCCTACTTTCCTAGGGAAAGTTCATAATTTATTTTTATGAGATTGACTTACATCGTCGCATACCGATTATCACGAGTTATCCCTTACTTATTTTCGAGATTAAAAAAATTACCATTTTAAAATTTGAGGAGGTCATAAAAATGGATATAAATTAATCAGTCTGTTCGGCTTGACGCTTATAGTACAGGCCATTGTTAGAATCGGGTCGCCCCAGGCAGGAAGTACCACTCTACTAATCGTTTTTTTTTCTGAAGCATGTCGTCTTGAGTTGAGTTGTATTTCTAGCTCCATGTCCATTTTTCGAAGACGTTCTTTGTATCTGCTGGATAAAAGCGTCGATAGGATGTAAATGTATATTCTGTGAGAGGGGACATACACGCTGATACATGCTGACACTTGAAAGTCCAGTCATGCTGCCCAAAATGCCGTTTCATATTGTGGGGAGCGATGAGATTGTTAACTTGAATCGTTTTGTGCAGCCGGAACTTCTCAAGTGTCTTGAATCGAGCTCCTGCAGACTGTGCCATTATTTCTAGGGTGACGGAGGAGTGTGCGGAGCAACTAAGTAAATATTTTTTATGATAATTCTGTCTTGTTTAAAAAGATAAACTATGGCAACTTTTTCGCAAGCGGGCAACGAAACCAGCACATTCGTTAGGGAGAGCATGGACGCCCATTTAGCATTACCCATCGGTCGCAGATTTCCCGATGTCTCTGGTCATGTGTTTACGAGTTATATTTAGCAGCAAGAACTTTCTATTGTTCGTGCACATGGTGAAGATCGCATGAAATGGAATGCTCTTTGTAGAGTAACCCATAATAGATAATGTAGAGTGCATCGGCAATTAAAAGCACCCATGGTGCAGATAAATTCAATAAAGCCTAAGTTCATGTTCAATTAGGTACTACTGAGTTCAATATATCCTACAATATATCTTTTACGTGGAATCAAGTTTTAATCTAAACATAGATTGCAACCTAGCATTTTGAGGGCTGCGATTAAATTCCATCATCTTGACTTAAGTTCTGCTTCGTTTGTAATCCTAGACTACATACGTCTGACTTTATTATTGATCAGAAATCACAATGATTTATTTCCATTTCAACATAAAATTAGCGACAAGCTCAAGCCAGCATGGTCCAGGGCATGGTGAGAATGATCACACCCTTCAATTAGCCCAATAAATAGCGGTACAGTCCGTTGGGGTAGCTTTGAGGCACGGCACGTGACATAGTCCGTGCAAAGCCAATAGTACGATTGTACTTATGTAAAGTACATGTTTTTGATTGTGTGTTTGTTTTCTCGAAGAATTAAAAAAAATATCTTAAAAGTGAATGCATTTTGTTGGAAAAAAATCTCAGATGTACAGTCATTCTACTGTTAGACACAGTAACGACGAATATCGCGCAATGCGCAACAAATCCATTGCATAGGTATATTCACGGAAGTGATCAGTCCCAGGGACTGGCAATCTTTCGGCAATGTAGTGGGGAAGCTGATGACACTTGTTACGCTTTCCTGTCGAGTGCAGTTTACCCCTTTGAAATTCGCAGAACGTTTCCACGCGTTCTGCAAACTATTGGCCACTAAGTGTGAACTCCTTATTCCTTACCTAACTTACTCTATCACCGACAGCTCATACGATTAGGTAGATAGCCAGCTTTGTTTTTCTTTTCATTTCCTATTCAACCATTTTTTATTAGGGGGGATTGAAAATCTCTTTGCGACATTACAGACTGTCCTTTTTTGCCGTACATCGCTTTTTAGTTGAATTTTGCGCGTCCCCCGATTTCTTTCAAACGAAAAGCAAAATAGCAATGTCACCGATCATGCTAAACGTAACCCTTTCAGGCAAAAAATACATCTCCTTAACACTGCCAACCAAAAACTATTCGCTAAAATAATACATTACTATTTGCCGTACTTTCCATTTACATTGGCAATGCCAAATAAATGACAAGGAAAGTTAATGACATCGTTACTTTTTTGCTAAACATTGCGAACTTTTTGAATAGAATGCGTTGTTGGATAATGTTTTAGCTACGCGTCTTTGAATCAGACCCGTTATCTATGCTGGTTAGAGCGATTGCTGGTTTGCAAGAAATATTTCACAAAAACATGGATGACTATATTTAATTTACTTGATGACATCCTAACTTTACTAAATGCCGACGTTTTAAAAGCACTACCCTGAAATTTAGTTTTTGACAAGCAAAGATTCGAACTGTGTTCACTCTCCGTTCCTACAATTACTTCTGTTGCAGTTCTTTTATTCTTTACTTCACTTCCCTTAAAGTGGCACTCCCACGTGGTAAGATTTTTAAGTCACATGTTTAATGCCAATGGTTGATATTTCACGTGGCGACTGCGCGCGGATCGCGAGATGTCGATAAAAACGTCATTTCCCGAGCGTATTTTATCGCATCCCGAAGTTTTACGATCGTTTATGATTATGACCCGAAATCACCCGAAGGGTTGTTGTTGTGCTGATTGACGATATTAAAGGGAATCCATAATAAGTCCAAACGACGCAATTAATTTACCTCCCAATGCAAAGGCTTTATGTATAAATATCGTAGACTACCGAGGGGATATCCATGATATCAACCGAGGACGAAGTCCGAGGTTGATATCCCGGACAACGCCTCTGTAGTCTACGATATTTGACATACACAACTAGTGAGTGGTGCAAGCCCCTCTACAGCTAAACATGGCACCATTTTACAAGTGGTATAGCCACAAACTGATGACGTCAAAATCGCCGTACACAAAACACAGACGCCCCGTAATTGCGGCACTGACTAAATAATAAGGTTAAAATAATATAAATTTGCACTTTCTTCAAGTCACTGTCACAACTTCCCACTGTTTAGATTTTGTATCGGGTGAAGTACAGTGGGGGCCAGGAATTGGGGTTAGCTGACCAAATTGTCAGAACGGAACGAGCGAAGCGAGCGGAGTTCCGACAATTTTGTTAGCTAACCCCAATTCCTGGCTCCCTCTGTGCTTCACCCGACACAAAATCAAGCAAATGAAGACATTTACAGACTTTTTAAGGTTATGGTTAGTTAGTTCATGTGATCGCGGCAATAATTCCTCTCAATCTGGGTACAATATGTCCCCTCTCACGTTTTATTCATCAAATTTGTTGTTATGTACAAATTGACCCCGACGGCAATGGCCATATTGACCCTTTTGCAATATAGCCGTTGCCAAAGACGGCACACAATTACATTACATAATTCAGAGTTCATTCAAATGCAAATAATAACCAACATGACGGCCCAAAACTCTTTGTATGTTTTCACTTGCATTACTTCTAAAGACCGAAAATCACATCTGTACATTAGTTCAAACTTTGTTATTGATTGGTTTAATTTTTGTCCACAAATTTGTTTTCTTTGTCTTTGCGATAATGCCTCCAAATAGACTTTGGCAATGCTGTATATGGAAATTTATGAATGCATGGATGTAAAACCCATCTAAAATGAATTCAAGCTCCGGAAATCTAAATACAGCTTGAGTCGACACAGTGACAACATTTGGTGATTGGAGTCATAGGTCGCGATATTTGTGCTTGCTTTTTTAATGTCTGCTGGCTAGCATACGTAATGCCAATGCTTTATCGATTTGTTCTTCCAGGTTCCAGTATTATTCTGATGAATGATAGGGGCCAAGGGTCTTATTCTTCGTTGTCCAAGTCTCCTCAGTTCTCTAATTTCATCGCCAATCATTGTCTTCATTTTTTGGATCCTCAAACCTTCGCCCAAACCAACACCTTTTAAGGCATGTGGATGCATGCCAAGCGAGCTTGGATGGGCTTCACATCTTCAGACTTGTTTCCAACTTATCTCATGAGTTCATGTGGCGGAGGCGTTTCGGCGATAAAGCTAGCTAAGGCGTGGATTTTTCTTGTTCAACATATTTCAATTCTCTATCCGTCGAGTTTACAGCCCCCTTAATCGATTCAAATCTGCACATAACACCATATTATGCCAAATGTTTTAAGACGGTCTCAAAACTAATATGACGCCTAAGTTCACAACTCAGGAGGCCACTGCAGCTGATGTGTGATACTGGGAATGCACAAACCAGACGCAGTTCGTGCTAGTGACAGTATATGGACCCTAAATCATTATATTGGCAGCGAATTCCATTTTGCTTTTGTACTTCACGAATGCACTTCGTCGATTGGTGGAATTTTTATGTCATTTTCATGGCATATCCAACGAATTGTTGTTCTCATATTCACCTACAATAGCAATAAAATATTGCATTTCATACATGTTGAGCGATGAGCCATTTTTATATAAAAGTGTATTCAAAAACGGAACACACACCTTTCGTATTGTAAAAAAGGTAGCAAATGACAAATTCAAAAATAAATGTTAAACACAAAGTTTTCAACATATAAAACATCCTAAACAAGTGACAATTTTATGCTTAACTGTGCAAATACAACAAATAATAGGAAAATATTCAAACAATAACAAATCTGCACACCAAACACAACAAAGCAAAGAAAAAGAAGAAAGACGGGCAATAAAGCAATCAATGCAGAGGTATAATTCAATAAAAGAAGGAAAATGCGTACAAGACTTTCAAATCGTTACAAGTGAACATTATAAACTAATCAGCTCCTGCTTAACATTATCATCCTAACGTTTATAGGAAACATTGCATCCTTTTCTCGCAACTTGTTCTCATTGAGGGCAGGTTATAGGTAGTGCTTCACATTTTGGAGGTGCTGGGTTCGACCCCCGGCAGCGGTATTTGTCGTTGTGTAAAAATTGTAACTAAAAAATTCACACTTCTCTCCCTGTCATTAATCAACCGTTTCTTCCATGCAGGTATCAGGGTGTCTGAAGAAGATGTGGATAGACTAATAGGATACTACAAAATGAGGGAAAGGAGTGAAGATGGTAAAAAAATTGGGACCCTTTTTCAATCATTTCCCCCTAAGTTTCCAAACCCCCATCCTAACTCTTTCCCCAAAAATAATTAATCGCCCCTTTTAGAACGGAACCTTTGATTTCATTTCAATAAGTACGCACATCTTTGACGTCATCAGTTTGTGGCTATACCACTTGTAAAATGGTGCCTAGTTTGCTACTATCCGTTTCAACTAAATGGAAATTGGACATATTATTAGTTGTCGCCGTCATCAATTGCAAACTACATAAAATACAGTCGATGTGGACTGACCAGTGGGAGTGCAGTATAGAATTTTGGATTAAGTGGGGATTATTTGTTTGCGTTCCTGCTAGCCTGATCCGACGCATTCTTGGAAATTTTATCACCCTCATTCACGCTGAATATTATTAGACGTGGGGGTTATCCGGTTCTGGGGTCTTGAACAAGATAGCTACCACATTAACATTTGAGTGGGAATAGCCGTAATGATTAAGTTTCTGACTACATTTTATTCCACCCTGGGACTTCAAGCTTCCATGCTTTAGCTCAATCATATTATGAGCTTCTGCTGTTGAATTGCGTATTTGCAGAAAGATAATGATGGTAAGTGCATCACAATAAAACATCCGGGCATTGCAGTAACTTCATCATTGTTCACATTTGTAACGACACTTCTACAGTACAGTAAATAATGTAAATGTAAGTCAACACAGTTCGTATGTGAGTATCGCGACAAAAAAGAGGTCGCACGACCGATCGTTTAGCGTGTTCATGTAATAAGTTGGCACATTTCGGGTAAGGTATCCTAAAGTGATTTTTAAACTAACAAATTCACGTTAAATAAAGTAATAATTATAGAAACAAAATACAAAAAAAAGATTTTTAATAAGACAACATCATTTTGAAAGAAAGGCAGGTTGTGTGCTTTTTTTGAAAACAACAAATCAAACTATTAAGACTCGAAACAAAAATTGTTTGATTTCATGTTTATTAAAAAGGAGCAACACTTTATTTAAGACAATTTTTCTCGGTGTAAGAAACGAAACATGGAATCAATTTAAGTGAAAATCAAATAAAGTAAAATTAAAATGAAAAAAATCAATGTGAAATAATAAAATACGTTAAATGAAAAATACTAAAAGTACAAATGAAAGTCAAAATTCAAAGTAAAATGAAAATAAGAGTAAATTGTAAGCAAAATGAAAACGACGTGAAATGCATTCCAATTATAGCCAACATTTGCCATAGATGACCAACGTCCTTTAGGATTCCTTTAGAATTACATGCAGTCGAAAGGCAACCATCGGCCGTTGTTTCACAATGACAAAATTTTAAAAAATGACAATTTGGCGATGGCCGAGAGCTCGTAGTCTACCAGTCTGCTTTCCGGTGAATGAAATTGAAAATGGCGGCGGATACGAATCTTTCCCGCGCATAAAGAGAGAAAAGAGGGTCTTATGTTAATTATTAGAATGAACAAGGATTGGCAGCCCTTTTGTCTGCCAGTGGACTGAGAGATAAAGAATTGACCACACTTCATCTAAAATGTCACTGATTTTACAATTTCAGCTGAGATTTAAAAAGCTGAGGGGGTTTTCTCAGCTAAAACTGACATTAAAACATACAGTTTATTGTTAATAGATTAGTCAAAAAATGAAAGTTCAAAACCGTCAAATGCGATATATACATACAAAATGGGAGTTACTAAAATGGGAGTTCATTAAAATATAAGAGTTCGAAAGTTGGCCGTATACGAATCCAAAATGGGACTTCAAAAGTTGAAATGCGTTATACTGATCCGAAATGCAATATACGAATCCAAAATGGGGGTTCAAATTTTGGCTTTGATAACGCGCCATACATAGCATTCTCCTTCTTTTAATTTGGGAATTTATTTTTCAAAGTAGGCCTTACAGATTTTAAGAACGTAGGAGAAAATCAGTTGAAATTGTGAAGTGTAAAAAGTGAAGCCGGTCGCAGAGTAGTGTAGACTTTTTCACAACCTCAAATTTTACATTGCTTTAAAACAATTTCACTTTAACTTTCGATTCAACTGTTATCTCAATAAATATGTATGGGGAAATAAAATGAGTCATGCATTAACATCCAAATGACCTATTAACATGATAATACCAGCTTTCGATGGAGCACTGTCTGCTATAAAAATCCAATTTCATTGAAGGAAATGATGTTACAAAGAAGAAATAATCTTTAGCAGTGACAACATAACATGATTACTCATACTTCGTTCCTCTTTGGCTTAAAACACGGTCTATACAGTCAAAGTTCCCCGTTAGCTACAGTAAAAACCTGTCCCCTACATATTGGCATGAAAGTGAAAACACTGTACAAAGGAAGACATGATCTTGTTTCACACCCGGAAAAATTGTCTCCGAGGAATAATCAATATTTTTCAGAGGATAAAATTACCAAACAATACTTTCTTCCAATACAAATACATCACTAGAATTCCTTATTATTACTGTGATTATCAGCTTTGCTTATGAAAAGTGTAATGTATTTGCTGCTTAAAGACACATATTGGCCTTCTAGGTCTTCCAGAAAGTTTGAAAAGTTTAAGCATTTACGTCATTAAACCAAAATATTAACTACATATCAAACTTACCTTGAGCGGTGTCCACTTGATTGAAGTTGTATAGGCTGCAAAAGTTTAATGACTATCTGTACTTTTCAATAAAAACGTGATTTTCTTAAAAACAATGTCTCATTCACATGAAGCAATTACACGAGATGTGATTACACGTGGTGCTAATTTCAGTGACACTTACAGCAATGAATGCGTTCGCTAGGAAAGGCAGCTACAGTTTTTGGTGATGTCATCTAATCCGGGGAATGTTGACCTCGGAGCCGTCTAGTCTGCATATTCATAAGTTTATTGCGAAGCGAAGCGATTCGAAAGTCAAAATCGTGACGGTAAAAGTAATCTTTCAACGTTTCTATTTGACAGGGAAGCATGAGGATGGGGTATCTGGCGTAGCCAGATATCACTGTTCTGTAATTATTCCATAGCATATTTTTAATTGTTTGGGAAATGTATGCCTCGTATTATAACCCCTCCCAATCGCCCAAAATTGGTGAATTTCAATACCATAAAGTGTTATGTACTCGCAGGGCGCGTACACCTCGTAATATGGTAGGTATGATACAGGGAGCGATCTGCCAATAAAAACCTGCACAAAACTTATAACAGATTTGATTGTTTACAACAATGCAGGGTGTTTATTGGATAGTAAATATTTATAGACTTTCTAGAAGGAATGAAGAGTTGCTAAAAATTGAAAGGTCTGAAAATATACATTAACGTGGAGCATGCAAGAAGAAACACATAATTCTCCCTAATTGCCTTCAAACCTATTGCGTGTTAAATATTCAATAGAGCTGTTCTCTTCTTTTGAATTTGTGTTTTATTTTGTTTT
The DNA here is from genome assembly GCA_001465055.1 of Ptychodera flava. NCBI lineage: Eukaryota > Metazoa > Hemichordata > Enteropneusta > Ptychoderidae > Ptychodera > Ptychodera flava. Next base: position 2,009 of record LD351504.1, on the reverse strand, counting down.
TGTTTTTTTCCCTGTCCCATTTATTAGCTTTTTTTCATTTTCAGTTCCTCTTCAAGATCACGCTTTCTATGATAGCCATTCTGACAATTACGATAAAACCCAACGCCATTTACAATTGGAATCTTGACAAGAGTTATCTAAAGACAACACCAAATTCATAGTTATTAATAATACCTATTTTTCTGAGCTCTTTCATAGCACTGGAAAGAATAATGAAAATGTACGTGAAACGTGTGTGAAAATGTACATGACAGTGATCTACAAATCTACTCTGATCCATAAGTCAACGTCAACAATAGGATTTACCTATAGGACCTACATTTAAGAAAACAAATTACCTGAGATTTGGATAAAAATCAAAAGACCAACATAATCAGAAGACTTAGGCAAAAAAAGAACTGTCAAACAGTGCGTTAAATCGCAAACGAAACCATACCTTAAGAGAAAAATATTGCGTCGGGTTATAAAAATGTCAAACTAAGAGACAATTAAGTACAGACAAAATGTTATCATAAGTTCACATATTAATTTCTTCAAAGTGTTATCGCACGAGTTCCGAATAATCAGCGGATACACGAAACTGCCAAACGAAATTAATAGCGACACATAGATACAACGATTACGGATGGGCATCCATTATCTCGTTAGGACAATAAGCCGTGATTGCCATTATATCTTTATAAAATAAGAGACTTCAAAATGAGTGACATAAGTAAGGTAATAAAATAAATGAAATGTTAACACCCCTTTACCATTGCCTATTTTTACTTTAGCTCTGTTTACATCAGCTCCACTTTTAACACATTCCCCCGTCTTCCTCCTCCCCCA
>LD351503.1:55629-75352 GCA_001465055.1 Ptychodera flava | reverse complement strand
TGACTTCAAATCCATTTTGGGACTTGACGTAAAAAGCCAAATTACTGTCGAAATTCAGCGTTCTAGGGCCCAAGTCGTATCCCTGCCTACCTCAGCTACTCGATCGCTTCCAAAAATGCCAGTCTTTTATTCACTTTTCGTAAATAACCGTCGATGTCGGCAACTCTCTCGCTAGCCCTGTGTACGATGCTGTGTGTTAGCTGTAGCGGCCAACACACAACATCGCGTCCATCAGCTTTCCATTTTGCTTCTTCGGCCCCCGTTTTTCGTTTTCTACACTGCTTATACTGCCGGCAGTCATCAGCCATGTTGGGAGGATAGCGTCTCTTATGAAGACGTGCGCGCATGCGCAACATGGTGCGTAAAAATTTACATAATCTCCTCAAGGTATAACGATAACGCTGACAGTAATCCAGACCGTTAAAACAAAAAGAAAATAATAACTCGCGCAGTGGTTAGAAGGCCGTGTTTTCACTAAAATTTAAGACATTTTCCAGCACAATGTTATCTCACAGTTTTCTCTAATGAAAAGATCATATTTCAGGGGTTCATAATATGAAATAATCACAAAATCGCTAAAATTTACAAAGGAAACCTAGTCACTACCTTAAACAGTAGAACTAACGACACCAGAAAATAGCTTACAACTATCCATCCTACAAAAGTAGCTTACAGCTCTATACACAAGAAAGAATATTTTTATATATTAACAACTGAATTGACATAATAAGATGGTTTGTCTTTTCACCGTCCAATATTCATGCGAATAATCTACAAATGGGGCGGTTCCGATTACTATAAAATGACGACAGTGACAATTATTCAAGGAAATGATTTCAATATCCTTAGAAACTACTTTCAACTACAAGCGAACCTGTCATGGAATGTATGTGTACTGAAACAGCTTCTATTTTAGTTCAAGAAAGAATCTTAAGTTGGTGAACGGTAGTTATTTTAACCATCATTTTTTTGGCTTTGATACTGAGAGACTATCGGACTTAATTTTAGGTCTAAGAATATAATGTAACCTGATATAAAACGAGTTCGTTTTCGGATAATCACAAATACTATACAGGTTTCAACGAACTTCATCTGGACTGTTCATGTGATGGTCTAAACCTCCAACTTCAACCTTCCGTATGACTTTCCACGTCCTTCACCAAATCTTTCCGTCCTATGTGGCTAAGTAGGCGTTTGAGGAGGCTAAGGTTTGATTCAGATATACGACCCAAGCGTAACATCTTATCAAACAGATCTCTTGCTGTCTCTATAGTTTCGCTTTCTCCAGCTGTAAGCTCTGCGCAACAAAAAACCGAATGAGGGAGTAGTGAATTTTTACACCTTTAACACACCGTTATTATTGTTGTTAAGTTTGTAAGTAGCTTGCTAAGTATGTACGTCATGGTGGTCATATTAATGATCACTGCTGACACTGCTATCTCCGTGGGCAGAAACAATGGCGACAGTTGCGGCATGTGTGGCTAATGTCAACATGACGATGACCGCAAGTATACGTGCACTGCTGCCACAGTCGTCTCCACAACATAGGTCTTTTTGAACGACCTAAATTCGAAATCCTTTCAAAATGAATAGCTTGTTGGTAAGCGGACAATAATTATGTTCCTTCTTTGATGACATATCTAACAAAATTGACAGAATTTCTCAGGATCGGCAAATGATATTTTGCCACAATTTGCCGGACACATGTTCTAAATGACTACGTCAGCACTTGTGGTGTGTATGTTTTTTTGAGAGAGCTTCGTAAGTTTCGATTCTCTCCTAATTCTTCCGGTCCACTCTTGCCTACATTTAATACCTAAAATTGCACTTTTATCTACCATGACGTTAAATCTCTCACTGGAAGAGATTGGACGTCTGAACTTAAAAAATGAAGACACAGAAAACAGAAATCCCTTACAGCTTCAGAAATGAAAGAATATTACCTATACACCAGCTACAGATTTGGTAGACTTTGTGTGCGTTTGCGCAAATTACAAGATCCATTGGTTGATTCTCTCTAAACAGAAAAAAGTAAGAAATTGAAGTAAATAATGTAAAGACTTAAAGCAAGGATACAAGGAAACAATGTTTTTACCTAACAAGAACTTCATATCTTTCACTTCTTCTCTGGTCAGTTTGGTGTGGAGAGAATGAAGAAGAACACGTAAGGGTGAAAGATTTTCTTCGGTGTGATTTGATGTTCCATTTTGTCCTCTTGGGTTAATTCCTTGGTCTTGCCACCGCTAGAGTTAGAGGCCCTGGATCTGTAGACAGAAAAAAGTATGACAAACAAACAAAGTTTTGGCGTTATCATCAACATATTATTATCAAACGCTCCCATTCAGTCATGTGTTATTATCCTGTGGAGGACAAAAGACAAGGTATTGAAAGTTGGTCCAATTAGAAAGAATTCAGAATGCTGTAATTTTATAATTTTGAAAATAAATGCCGAAAAATGTGTTGTGTTCCGTGATGGAATGAATTTCTACAAGATTACTTTCATTACGAATGATCGAAACTAATTTTGATATTAAGTGAATTTATTGAGACAAACCGGTACATTTTTCTTTTTTGAAAGTCAAATATCGTAAACGACCGAATTAACCGATACAAATTACGCTACACATAATATATTGTCGCTGAATGATAACATGCAGTTTTGCGGACTTTGTCGTACTTTTGATAACTGATTTCAGTCCACTAGTGAGTAAACACAAATTTTACAATAACACAATAGGGTGATATCATTTTTTGTAAAAATCTAATTTCTAACTATTCCCGATAAATTTTAAAAGGTCAACAGGTGGATACTGTTTGTTAAATTCCTTACCTTAGATTATATGGGCTTCCTCGACAGTTAGTATTGGCCTAGGAGATCTGGCGTCCACTCATCTTGGTATACTTATACCTGATAAACTATACAACTCAAAAACGAAAGCTATGAATACAAAGTGATTAATAAAAATGAAATCCTACGCAAAGATATTGTAAACATCTTTGAACAGAAAACTCCTTCCCGTGGTTTATTTCAGTTTCCCTTTGATTATCATAGTACTTATTATTTTATATCGCACTTGTCGACGATGTCACTCATAATAAACTATATTACGGTAGTAAGTTATGGAGAAAAGTGTGAATACTTACTTATGGCTTTTAGTCCATTGTTTAAACATAGACCCTGAAGTAGCATTAGGGTCAATGGTTTAAAGGTTTTTGTTCGAAAAGCAAAGGCACATTCTAAATTGCTAAACTAATGGCTATAGGCATGCGACTGTCTAAGGCGCAAATTGGGCCGAAATATGTCAATCGTCAAAAAATAAAACAGAAACAAAATGGAAAAACAAATAAAAAAACTAAAATATTAAGGGAAAGAAAAAAAGAAACATACAAAATAATGAACAAAATCATGGACAGACAAACATATAAATGGAGATATAATCTGAAAGAAAAAAATAATGAAGTTAGAACTTAGAACGTTACATTTAATTGTGTCGTGTCGATGGTAAAGTAGTCTGTTCCCTGATGTGAATATTCGGTGAATCAGATATGATATTGCATGAAAATAGAAATATATTTATGCAATGCAAATACGTATTAAATACATATTGAGTTGACCGTTTTATCATTTTGAATTGACTTAATATCTTCTCTCTCAAAATCAAAAGGGAAAAAATAAATGTATTGACTGCTCTAGCGGCAGAACTTTCTTAGTGCCTTATGTATAAAAGTTAAACATAATAACCTCTTTTACCTTACTAGATGATGGAAGACAGCAAAAAATATAAACATACAATACAGCTCTTCACTGATAAGTTTGTAGAAACTTTACATCGTTTTAAATTTAAGCTGACAAGTCAGGTTATTGATGATATCTGGTGTAGACTTTGTTGTCATTTTACATCATACCAGCAATTCTGTGAAGACATTATTGTGCGGAATTGCAATAAACTGTAAAACGTACCTTTATGTTAAAGTCTTCCATTTGCAATCATTATCTTCAACTGCAGCAGGAGTGAGTATTTGAACAAAATTCTGCTTTAACTTAACGGAATGGCAATGATTCTGAAGTAACCGTACGCGATGTTTTATCGTGTACTGTGTTTAAATTGTCTATTCAGAAAAGTATACCACACACTCTGTCAGTAGCTATCTTGCGTATTTCAAGTATTTCAAAGTCTTGAAGGATACAGTAATTATTGCATCACGGCATGAAATTGCCTCAGACTACGAGGAAAATTCGTGTAGTTGAGCTTGTATGAAGGTCATCCGTGTACATCCGAAACGTTAGGAAGTATCATGAAATGTAGTGGATATTCGAAATACATGTATCTCCGAGAAAAATGTGTCTCTGTTCACGACTGGGTGCATTACAAATTGTGGTTATGTGGGAGAGACCATCGATGTTTGAACGTTGCAAAATGGGGCCTTGCTTACTGAAACTGCCGTTGTGTGATATTGTCATGGGTAGAAAAAAAGGAAGAATTCACATTTTCAAGTCTTATTTCAATTTGTAATAAAGGACTTTCAATGGAATCCAAGAGATTTATTCACCTAGCCTTATCTTTGCTCTCTGACAAAGAGTTCAAGGGTTATGTTTGCACTTTTTTGAAATATATATTCTACGTTATATCGCCTGTGAGTTTTATGTCAAATGAAAAAATAGCTAACGTTTGGGAGGGTAACAATTTTGTACCCCTTTCCCCCTTTTTGATAATCCAGATCGTCAAGTTCCATCATCTGATGAATCAGATGTATTTTATGAGCACAACCTTCAATATCTAACGTTCCCTTGGCCGGGACAGCAGGCGACAGTTCAGGGGCTCTCACGTAAGCGGTCATCGCGTGCATGCTGGGGCGAGTCTGAGCTCGTACTAAAATAAACGGCAGTTACAGCGACGTAGCAAGTTATTGTGTAGTGTACGTGTGAGCAAAAGGAAAATCGATTATCGATTAAAAGGAAGAAACGAAAAATATCAATATCTATTCCCATCTGTGATACTGATACCCCCATTTCTGGTTAGGTTATTATTATTTGAAATCGCATTGTAAGTTTTCCGGCAGTAAAAAATAATTATGTAGTCGTGTGTGTGTGTGTGTGTGTGTGTGTGTGTGTGTGTTTGCTAAATAAAATGTGACATTTTTATTTCATTGCAAATGTTTGTCATATCTTTCCGAAACAAAAAACAAACAACCTTTTTTTGGCTGATAGCTAATAAATTAAGAAATACAACATGGATTCCGGACAAGATTCTTATGTTATGGTACAAGAGTGTTTTCAAAATTCAAACTTTGTTGTTACGGAAACATTGAAAGTGAGCAAGTTACGTCAATAATTGACATCTTCTTTAAACCAGCGCAGTGGGATACATTTTCTGAACAATCACTATTCAGCATCGTCGGGGCCTGCAATGAGAGAACAAAGATAAAGATAAACATAAATTAACGCGACGAAATTTTCTTAGCAAAAATGTCGTAACCATAACACGGAATAGGGTTATTTTGACAGCCTCAAAACAGAATAAAAAAGAGAAATGAAGTAAATATATTGTCGTGTTTATTAAACAAACATGGATCAGCGCAGTTATAATACAAATATGGAATAAATATAGTAGAAAAGGCAAAATATTGATTGTCAAATATGGACGTAAAGTGTGGCGTAGACGGTGAGAGTGCACAACGCTTCTGAGGAGAAGCAGAAGTTTAGTGTTCGAACCCTACTACATGCTGCCCTACTTTCAAATCTCTTTATCTGTTTAACAATGTGTTACTACTTACCATAAACTCATTCCTGTTCAGGACTTCTCATATGGACTTCTCATAAAATCAAAACCGGATCTGCAAGCGAAAAAAAAGATTGACATGTACCGGGAGCCGGCTCTGTCACGTGTCTAAATATGGCAAGGCCATAGCATCGGTGGTTCAGTGGAATTCTCGCCTCCCACCGAGAGGGTCGGATCGTCGCAATAGACTTTATCGACAACGTTAAAACGTTTTCAACTTTCGTATTACTTGCCCTTACATACATGATCTTTCAATCAGTGTCTTCATAATTATCTAATCAGCGCTATTACTAATTTAAGTTGTAAAATCGTGACGAATTGTGTATCGTTGGTTTTATAAATATTATATAATATTATATATTATATAAAGGGAATCCCTGGACTTAGGAAAGTCCCTTCATGCAGCGACTTGTACATCCGTACCATAAAGCATATTGATTTTCAAATAGACCAATATAATTCAAAAAATAATGATAGATGATAGAAAACTATTCGAATCTCGAATTTGTGACTATAGAGATAGAAATACATCATGTCTGTCACCCTGTGTAAAGATAGTTTACACAAACGATAATTATCTTTAACGCTATAGTAAATCGCCAGTCACGGCACGCCACGCCAGTCGATATAAGGGATAGTTACCGATAATCTCCAAGTTTCAGCTGGGACGATTTGCAAATTCCTCGAAGTTGTAAGTCTAAACAGATGTATAATAATGCAATAACGCGTCGCAATCTACATATAGCCACCGTTCGCACTCTGATAAAGTTATTTGGCTGCGCACAAAGCCGTTGAACGGTAAAACAATAATCAAGACAAATCTTATCTTAATACGCCTGTCCTCTTCAAGCCCGTCCTGTTCAACGTTGTAACGCTCGAGCTCACTGAAGCACAGAAATGATAAACACGAAACGCCTCAACAACACATTTGCATTGTGGGTTGCCTCCACCACATTAGACAAGAGTGAGAGGTGGATGTTCACTTCAGCTCAAAAAAAAACAACAAAAAAATAAAAGAAAGAAAAGTGTTAAAGTGTCAGTAAATACAGCCATACAGCCATTAATTTAACAGTTGTAAAATACTGACGAATTGTGTGTCATTGAGAAATACTATACAAAGGGAATCATTGTCATGAGAGTCCCTTCATGCAGCGACCTGTACACCCCAACAGGAAAGCATATTGATTTCAAATAGACCAGCCCATGGGCTGCAATCACGGTAACTGCCGTTACCGTGATTGGCTTTGCATAGCTATTTGCATGATGTTTATCTGTTAATAAACATCACAGTATTTTGTTATATGGGGTGGTAGAAGGGATGTTCCTCTATCTTGAAAAAAAATTAGTATCGAATTCGAGATTCCGCCACAGAAATTAGTATTCCTTTGTTTTGTTGCAATTCAGTCGCAATTTTCCAGTTCATTCAAAGATTCATCCTGACATGTGTCTGTCGTGTATTGCTCCTCCGCCAACTTCTACCCCTAAAACACGACTGAAATATTTTGGTCTACCTGTATGTGCAGTGCAACACAAATCAAAAGTTCCCCCGTCTTCCTTTACGGACTTGTCGGAACAGATAAAAGTTCTTTGTGTTTGTTAAATAAAGGCTTGTAATTTAAGTTCTGTCCTTGCAGAGACAATAAAGAGGCGCTGGAAATTACTACACACACAGTATAAATTTATTGAAAATATTGACGTTATTCAGTCGTTTTGATTTCTTGGCTAAATCGTGTAATATGGAAATTACAATGGGCATACATGAAAACCATAAGCCGAGTACATTAGGAAGTTCAAGTACAGACAGTAAAAAGTGAGTCTAGTTGCTATTGAGTTGGATTGTCAAGAGTGTACACTTTCAATGTAACGTTGTTTATTCTTTTATTCTTCGTATGTTTGATATTTGCTCTAAGTAGTGAGGATGTCTCATAATTCGTGTTCGTTGTCAGTGTTATTTTTATAATGTCATTGTAAGTCATATTAGAAAAACAGTTAGAGTTCGGTATTTTCAATCGTTCTGTCTGACAGGTGCTTAGACAGTTCTGCGACATGACATAAGGTAATTGATATTCAATACTGATCTTCACTGAAAGATCATCTCCTCTATGCAGGGTAGCCTTCGGGCCTAAGTGGATATAGGAGAGCCTTTTATTCGACGGACATTCCAGTCGACGTCAGCATGTGGTTTAACTTTCTGTAGAGAATCTGAGAATCTTGGCAAGATGCAACGCTTTGGTTGGTTCGGCTTTCTGCATTTCATTCTATGACTTCACTTCGGCAAAAATACAACTTACTTCGAGATGCCGAAGGACTGTTTTAGCCTTCATACGTCGGGAAATCTTTAATATAAAGCAGACATATCCTGATACTTAGTACTTTTGAGCTTCTGCTTTTGTAATTAGCAATTTAACCGAATGCATAATTAAGCGTGCACAATGGACGGGGAGCTCGCATTTTGATTTGTCCAAACTTTGTTAATCATGGCCTTCTATATGACTACATTAACATTTTAATTATACGGAGATCATTAAGATTGTGCATGCCTCTAAATATAAAGACTTACACTGCTACTCAAATTTTCCCCAACGAAACTTTGAATCATTCTCTGTATAATCAAGAATAAAGAACGGGTGTAAAAGTGCAAAATGAGTACCATGGAAATCTTCAAGTGTGAGTCCCGCCACATTTTGAGGCTTTTTTCGTTTGACTTGAGGCGTATACTCTAGTTCTGGTTGTCAATGAAATTGATATTAATAAAACAAACATTTACACACAAACTGAAGCTCATTTGAGCGGTTTTTAGACGTTGTATTATTTATTTTGACGAAAACACGGGAAAAGTGGCACGTTTCGACTTCAATCATGGCGACATTTCCGAAAATTGCCGAGCTCGCCCCGTTTTGGCGTAAGTAGCTGTGACGTCACTAATAGAACGCGTGATAATGACTTCGTGCATTGACTATGGAGATAGTGATAATTTCATGAGTGAAAGCAGTGCAACTGAGAATGTCATCGTCACAGAAGATATGACAAAGCTGTTCAGAATTTACAGGCCTGCAAATTTTAACAGTCGGGACCTTAACCTAAACGAGAACAAGAGCGGAACTCTTGTTGACCGTCGCGTCTATTTATGATAAGCCCACCGTGACCACATGTCAAACACACCAGTGCGCTACCACAAGCTACCAAAATATGAATAAAAGTCTGGAGTTGCCATCCCACCACATTATTACTTCTCAACATAAATTGCCTCGTTCAAAATTTGTATATAAAATTTTAATTACACCATGACGCTTGTAGATAAATGTAGTAGTTGAAAATTGTCCACCCTTTATTATAACACACATCTTTCCTATCAACAGCTGGACGTGGAACAGGCTGAGTCTCACGTTAGCATAAACACTAAAGGAGTATTTTCGCTCACGTTAGCATAAACACTAAAGTAGTATTTTCGCCGCAAAATCTTTAAGTTTGGCGCTATAAAACCTCACATGAACATTGGCACTTTTAAAAATATGTGACCGTGAAGACATGTCTAGCCAAAATCTCGGGAAGAGATAAATTAAAATTGACATGATGTAAATATCGGGCAAACTGGCACCCGAGGCCGGGCGGCTCAGCTGGCCATTTCTGTGACGGAGCATGGAGCTACCTCCATGGACGGAGTGATCAGCTACGCTTCCGCAGGTTTTTTTCTTGATTAAGTGTTAGCGATATAAAGCACAGAGTTCATTGTTTCATGACTGCGAAATTCTCAAAGAAGCTAAAATATTTTAGGGGAGACTCAGTCGAACAGAAGGGAACAGATGACGACAAGGCGACTGCTTCGTCAACACCGAAACTTCTTTGCTACACGTTGTGTCACTGTTACTGGCAGCGCCGTGCTGTATTTACACAACCTATCGTTCAGTCTGGCAAAGAGTCAGTCTATCACTACGTAAACTTTTAAGGAATAAATTAGATATCTCCTAACGTTACTAATTATAGAGTCACACATACATGAGATGTAGTACTTGTATTTATGTATTTATTTATTTATTTATTTATTTATTTATTTATTTATTTATTTATTTATTTATTTATTTATGTATGTATGTTTGTATGTATGTATTTATTTATTTATTTATTAATTATTTATTTATTTATTTTTTAATTAATTAATTTATTTATTTATTAACAATCATTTTCGTAAAGCAGCTGAATCGGCGTTCAGTCTTGGTGGATGTAAACAAAGTCATACTTCTCCCCAGGCCTCCGCATCCCCTTGACATGATGTTTTGGGCAACCTGTCGCAGTCTTGCTGCTGTTCTCGCTCTTGTCCACAGTTGATGATGATACACGCGAACGCTTTCTGGTGACAATGGTCGTACTGGTACGGCATTGCGATCACATAATCGATGCAGTAGCTCCAGGAATTAAATTATATCTTACCGTACATCTACCTTCCGAACCGTGTGTATTCGACTCGAAGTCACGGCACTCGAAAATGTGCACCGCAGAAAACGCTTGTCTGAATGCCTCTTTTCCGACCCTTTCTTGTAATTTGGCAAATGCGGCTTATACGGCCTTCATATGCAATAAACTGGCGATTGCTGTGGTTTCTTCGGCCACCAAAAGCGGAACTTCTCACCGTGTTGAAGCATCAGCGGTAAGCATTTGCTATGGCGGAGGTGAACACACTCACTCGTACGTGCTATTAGTTAAGTCATTTCCTGTGGCAATGCCCGCGAATTCCGAAACGACCCGAATGCCGCAGGCAGCCAACTTAAAAATCGCACAACATATTGCATTTTTATAATATTTAACCGCGTCGTTTACTTGGGGTGATGCATTTATTTGATAAAGTAGGGGTGGCAAAATCATATAGCATGGCTCATTTTAAGCAAAATTAACTTTGAATTTATGCGGGACATACACTTAAAGATAACCGTTTTTCCGTCTTGACACAACACACATGTCACGAATGAATTAGTTGAATACATTGCAGTGTGTAGCATGCATATTTTGTAGCACCAGGCGCAGGCTATCAAACAGAACAACGTCTATGCATCTGAGATTGTGTGAAATACATTTGTGGTCGTTTGTGTATACATCTGGAAATAAACATACAGACAAAGTTTTGGTCTCTTGGTGGAACTTTGCTGTAAACGTTGCCTGCCTGATATGCACCTGTACAAAGCTACGATCCGCGATTTTGTTTACCAGTACTTGGATCGGGTGTTATATACATCATCGACCGTCTTTTATATAGTTATCACGGCTGCTTGCGCATTGCCCGAGCAGGTTATCTTTCCCTTAACCTATGCTTGGTAGTTATCTGTCCGGCTCTCCACGTTTCATTTCTGCCTTAAAGTAAATCCAATATGGCCGACACTCGATCAAAAACGACAATTGTGCGTTGGAGTGAAAACTTTTGGCTAACTAAATAAAGACAAGTTTAATTGTTAAACCCCAGTCCGCTGAACATTTCATCGAATCGTAGTTGATCACGCAGTCATTTCATGTTTCCCTATAGGTGCAGCTAACGAACAGTGCACTTTTAAAGGGGCCCGGGTGTTGTCGATTTCCCTTGCCCTGGAAAAAAATTCCTCTTAATTTTATCATTATCATTTTAAATTTTATCATTTACCCGCAAATATGAAGCTCCTCTGCCTTGTGATGAAAAAAACTCCCGATTTTCCCCATATTTAATTTTATAAATAGGCTCAACTTGCCCAGTCCCCGTTTTACAAGTAACCTCCCCTGTCCTCTTCCCCCCCCCCCCCCCCCCGGTCCCCATGGACCAATTTTTGCCAATTTTACCTTGTTGTACGTGTGTTTCGATTGAAATGGTTGTCACCAAAGCATGCTTGTATGGATATCATGATCTCACAGTGAGGCAAAGCCAGGAAAACTGAAACCTCATTTTTTTTCAGTCGAGAAAATCTCTATAAATAAGTTAATCATAATATATTTCTAATTGTAGTGGGATCTATAACTGTATTTGCACTCCGTTTTGATCAAATAAATTTAAATCTAATTTGTTTTTTACAGCGTTGTCTACAATTACTGTGGTATGCAACGACAATAATGGCACTCTGCCAGCCTTACATACGGTGTCTATACATGAATTAAAGCGATAACAGCAGAGGTGATTTAACGAACACACGCCAATGTATAAGCACGGACGTATGGTTTATTGCCTGTTTTTCGCTTCTTCTTTTATTGGATCATTTATCTTACGTGGCAGATATCATTAATGTATATTCATTTCTGAGTCACATCCGAGTTGAACTAAGTAGATGATTATTTGTTTCGCTTCCTCTAATTTTGCCAAATAGTATGTTGCTATGGATGTTACACATCTTGCCGTAAATGAATGGATATGGAAGAGAAGTTACTTTTAATATTCTATGTTATCATCAAGTGATAGCTTAGAGGAGATGGCGGGAGTCAAATATACTGTGAATATTAGTATTACTAAATCTCAATTAGTTAATGACACAGTTCCGTTGTTCATTTTCCATTTTCATTTTTTGCCCTAATAAATTCATTTATTCAATGAACTGTATCGATATTAATTTCTTCTTGTTAGTCATACATTATATCACTTGATTTTTTAGCTGTGATGGAATCTTGTGCAAATTCTCAGACTGCAACAACATGTACAGACGGTGTGCACAGCGCCCCCAAATGCGTCACTTTGTTTCGTTTGTTTTTAACGCCTCTCAAAATGCCATGAACATTCGTTGTCAACAACCACAAACATGCAACATCACAATATACTCTGCATTTTTTAAGCACTGGTTAGAATGGCAGCTTTGGAATTAGCAAAGAACACGAACACATACCATGATGATCACTTTTCTACATACAACCTCTTATTTAAGTTCGGGCAATCAAGAACATTGCTATTTTATCAAGTATCAACTATGTCAATTAAATGGGTTTTCTTGTTGCGAACAAAGTTTCCGGAAATATGTTGCCTCTCATCACAATAAGATTATTCGCTTCCCTACTGATATAGTATGCAGTGCTTGAAAACACTGCAGAGAGTAGATGTGTATCTTAGGAATCACACAAAACGTTCACATTTTGAACTAACTTGCCATAATAATTCATTGAATTTTTCTTGATGCGTAGGATATACTGAGTACAAATTAATTCCATGGTCATCTTTAATGATTAGTTAAACATTATGCTTTTCAGAATAATGGATAAAAATAAAATATACCTTTGCAAATGCTTAGACTAATAGCAGCAGGTACTTCATTTTGTTCTAAAAGTGCATTTTTCAACTTCAGTCGGCCCGGAGTGAGATAGAAGCAGTCCCTCGCTTTGTATGACTCAAGATTATGCAACAGTAAAATATTAAGGTCGAAAACGAACTTCAGTGGTGTATTTCTATTTATTAACTAATGCTAGGCTACGAACATTGAGACACTACACTCGGCACATTATGTCGCTGATTTTACTGCATGCAGTCACAGTGAACAAATGAGTTTGATCGCACGCGATCACGTTTGTTTTACACAAATGCTATACAGTACAGCAATAAAACATCACTCAAATGGTCAACGTAGTATTTATATTTAGGGAAGCATCGAGCAAAATGCCTTGCACAAAGATTACACTCAAGACCGTGATCGGCAAGCCTGGGTAGGACACGGTAGATGTTGTTACATCGATAAGGGAGACGGTCACCACGTTGGCGTTCACGTACGGAAGAGAATCCGGTCCCACAACGTTCTAGCCCCGCGACAAACTTGACTCGTGACGACGTTGATCACCATTGCTTACTTCATCTAGTAATACATGGCAAGAAATAGTCAACTGGCACGGAAAAAATAGACAAAATGAGCTGGTTTTCGCAGCATTTAACTGAAAATTCGCAAGGCTACGCAAAGGGACGTGTCGAGAATTCCTGTGACTACAACGGTCATGACAGTGATCGAACGGCGTAGTGCAGGCCTATATGTATACCAGTGCTGTATAAACTTGTTGTTGTTGTTGTACCTCCTGATTGCCGAGCAGGTTTGAATCCTTGGTCACATGCGATAACCCCACAAAAAGACCCATGAAAGGTCCTTTGCTTGACTTGATACCTATACTCTGAATTCTCGTTTGCACCACACCATGGGGCAAACTTTGCAGTGAAGTCAGATTCTCTACAGCCGAGTGGGGCACGCTATATACTCGGTTCTCTTGACACCGACGTTCACCCAGACTACGGAACAGATTCTTCTTGCTGCAGCGGAGCATTGATCTGCAAGCTGTAGGTTTCTTTAGCTTGCGTTATTGTCGACTGGACCACTGTTGGGCCTCTGGAAATAAAAGCTCTTGTCTTTGCTAGCGATGTCGTAGACTAGAGCCCAGTCATTTGATAGTATGTGGGCATATTAACACGCGTACAGGTAAGTGTTCTCAAGTGCGCTCGAGTGATAACAATAGCCGAGCCCAATTCAAGAAAACCAACGGGGGGGGGGGAAGGGGGCCTCACGAGCCTGCGCAGTGCGACGACCACTGCACTTTAAGTAAAAGGAAAACTGACTCAGAGCGAAACTGTAAATTTAGCTCAGTTTGTAAATTACAGACCTTTGTTATGGTAATTATTACACTTCACTATTCCACTTCAAACTATCTAGTATAGGTAACAACATTTATTTCCAGCCTGTAATTTTCCATGGATTACCTTATCAGTATTTTTTTGTATTATTGATGGATCATTTAGTTTACCGACCAACCAAACTATGGCATGGGTTAATTGCAATGAGCATTTCGCAACAAGGTATTTTAGTATATATCTATTATTGCCGAAGAAAGTTCCCAACTTCTTGAATGAATGTCGAAAATATTGTTACTGTATGAAAATTATGTGTCCTTTCACTGGGATATTATGTAGGTAGAAGGATTAAAAGTACACACCAAAATGTCGCTAGTAATACTTAAGAAAACGCCTTAATCGGTAAAATATGCAGTTGCAGCGCAGATTGTTCACATTATGTTAAAATGTATACGGTAATCGTAGAACAAGTGCTGGAAACAGTGGTAGCATTTTGAATCTCTGCGGTCGTACTTTAATTATGACAGCGAATTTAGCGAGTTTTTTGACGACATTTTCCCCAAACTGACTTTCTCGATAACGCTGTACGTGATACAGACGTTTCATAAATCTTTTTTACTGTGTACAATGCGGAGTCACAAGTAAAACGACAAATAAACAATACGATAAATTAGTAGAGCTGTACAAGTGTGATTTATTTATTTACGAATAAACTGATATGTGATGGCTTATTGAACAAAATACGTGTTATAATAGTGTATGGTGGAGTACTTGTAATTTACTTTTGAATGTGCAACTAAAATCGCGTGCAGTCGTTGTCCAAACATTTAAGTACAGGCAAAGCCAGATAAGACCTCGCTCATTCCATTTACACAACGACTGTGTTATCATTATCATTGCAGATCGTTCTTCTGAAACTGACTGGACATACATTACTGGTATTTGGAACATCTCTTACGACTGATTATTGCGCGGACCCAATGCTGAAGATAGAAATGCAACGGTCATCGATGCAATGCTCCAGAAGTGCGCCCTCTTTAAATGTAACTGAGCCAACGCCGCCAATTTGCAGAGTTGTGATAATGATATCCGATGTGATTTTTGCCCGCTGGAACTAGTCGACCTGTCTTCAGTTCTCGATCAAGCCAATGCACGCCTTTCGTACAAGATAAGGGATTGTCATATTGTTGGAGAGACTGCTAAGCGTAATTTGATGTGACTAACAACACATCACTAAGTACCTCATAGTGAGGGATTTTTTTCTCTGGGACTTTAACATATTTACTGTATAGTATAAGTTCCTTTTGTGCAACATAATGTAGGTTTCAGACCAGTTTTGTGTACGTTTGTCTCAGCTGTGCGTCTCAGTTTATGCCTCTACTCCAACTTTTCTTACATTTCGTTTGGCTTGGATCTACTTCCATTACATCGGCAAGGCGCACTCGTAAGCCAACTCGTGACAATTTGGAGTATTTATATGCATTTTTTATATCACTCAATTGTCATGCACTTGAACTCCTGAATAATGCTTAACTAACTTCAGGAATATTGGAAACTTTCTCGTTTGTCTAACAAGCTGCTGACACTTCTTTTGTCTAGGTTTATGAACAGAAGAGAGTTTCCTTGTCTAAAACAGTACTGGTAACCAAATATCCGGACATTTCTCTTTTAAATGGAATGCACAATTAATCCGATTGTTGCTTGATTAATGTACACTGTCCAATATCGAAAGCAACATGAAATCAACTTGGGTTAAATTCACCGCTCTTGAAGTTTTCGGGCATTAAAATTGTTTAAGAAGAATTACAAAAATTCTAAGACAAACTTTAAGAGACCCTGAGGACAGCTTGCACTCACATAAATTTTAGCCACATACCTCAAAGCATTGAAACAATACATAGGGAAAACCGATTTTTGAAAGGTTATGAAAATTATCTGTCACGTGATAGTTATGTAAACAATGGTGACACTATGGTAACCAAAGTGTTCCCCTATAGCTAGGCTATGAGAAAATGTATTATTTACAGGGGTTTGAGCTAATAAACCACTAGAGAATTGTGACAATCCTAATAACGCCCTCTACAGGGCGCATCTATTTAACTTTCACATTGAGATGGACTAAGACATCGAAGACATCTCGTGTCGTTTATCACTATTATACTTCACGTGCGTTGTCTTATCATCATATCATATACACCTCTGATTACTATACGCATACGAAGTATTTGACGATGCGACAAAATCCATGGTAGACTCTCTTTAGTAGCACCAACAAATACATTCATATCAGAACATAATCAACAGAGTGACGTCTATTTTACCATACTTGCAAATGCTATTTAGTGATCACATCATTGAGGCCAAGTTGTCAGGTTAACTGCATATCGTGTCAGGCACTCGAAATATCTGCCGCGATCAAGGCACTAACTTTAAACCACATTCATATCGGAGAATTCATTGAACATCTTGACGGCTACAAGAAAATCCGTTTGGTTCGTAGCGTCAAATAGCTGCCAAGCAATGTGTAATATCACACTAAAACTTTGCTGCAATAAGGCGACGCTTTACTTCACACACTATTTCGGTAACATGCCCGTTGTTTATTAACAAGCAAACTCACTACCATTGACATCTTGTATAACAAAGCAAATACGTAGAGACTGCGAAAATTTTATTGCTATACTGTAAAACGAGAGTGGGGACAAACCGTTTTTTATAGGGACAACAACATGAAAGACTAAATGTAATTTTTCCAACTGTAATTTAAAAAAAAAAAAAATAAAACTCAAATTTGCTTACATCAAACTAAATTGGACTAAGGTAAACAAAGTGAAGCTAAACAAAAACTATGCTAAACTAAACTAAACTAGGATAAAATAAAATACACGTCAATTTGTTGTATTGAAGTTAACTAAACTAAGCTCAATGATACTAAACGAAATCAAACGAAGCAAATAACAAAAGCAAATGAAATGAAATTGAAGTAAACTAAACAACAAACCAAAAATCAAATTATAAAACAGAAAAGGAAAGAGTTTGCATAAAACTTTGTTCAACGATGTGGTATAAAGCTTTCTTTTAAATAGACAGAAGAAAATGTCTGACCTTGTTAGATTTAACTTGCTTATAATTACAAATTAAAAACAAATAATCATTAGGAGGAATGAGAGGTACTCTTATTGATACATTTGTCCATCATAAATCACCAATCTTCACATTTCTCTTGTTCTTGTAGTACTACATAATCTGATCCTGCACTACTCGGACACCAGCTTTAGAAATCATTCTGTAAAAGAGTTGGCATTAAATTGCTGTATCACTGTTACATCGCTCATTCTGTTGCATACTATTACATTCCTTCATTCGTCCCTGCAAATTGTCAACTTAGTATAAAGAAATGAGTTAATTATGAAAATGTCGCTCATCGGTATGTCAGCCCCACAAATAGATTGATATATGTAATAGCTCTTTTCGTAGGTAATTAATTGGTCAAAATATCAGTCTTATCTGAACAGCTAAGGGGGCATCATGAGTGTAAAGTTGATAAGGAAAGCTGTATGTTATCTTCAGAAACGTCGGTACTTGCTGTTTGAACTTGCGGTAACTCAATACTCGTTACATATATATTATATATATATATATATATATATATATATATATATATATATATATATATATATATATATATATATATATATATGTGTGTGTGTGTGTGTGTGTGTGTGTGTGTATAAACTTGTGTTATTATATATTATTATATAAAGAAGTTATACCAATGTTATTTATCATTTATCACTTACCTGATTCATTAAATAGAAGCTTCAGTATCTCGCATGACCTTCTGATTAGCCAGAAAAAGATCAATCTTTTCGGTGAGATCCCGCCGATCCATACGCTCCAGACGTCCTCGTAACAATCCCAGGTCTTTAGGGCTGATTAATCTTGCTTGGATCAAATGTTCGAATAATGCTTCAGGCGTTTTGAATTGGTCTCTTTTCCGCCTAGGCAAGTGTTTACCTATATGCAACAGATATGTTAGATTTATTTAAACCACACTTCCTATGTCACAGTTTTGTTCTAAGCAGTGTTTTTCCGACTAACTCCTTAATTTGCGGTGCTTCTGTCTGAACCAACAGACAATTCCGTCAGTACCTACCAAGCGGTTCTGACTCTACTACATTTTGTAATACATATATATGCGTTTTAGGTTTGAATGGTATAAAACGTTTTGTCCCATTTTTCAACGGCGGTGACACTTCCAATCTTCTGCTCACTACCTGCCTACGACTTCTTTATCTCAGTCTAACAAAACCTCCTTAAACCACATTCAACACCACCTACTAGCCCTAAACAAAGCATGCTGACACCAAAATTCGAACCTACGGACTTGGGTTTTCTGGTTAAAATAGACTTAAGGTTCCAAGACAAGAAATGTGACCTTTTTAATCTAACAATTCTCTAACAGTTAATAAACTCAGAACCCCTGTAAAGTATACATTTTCTGAAAGCCTACATATATGGGAACATTTTGGTAACCACAGTGTCACCATTGTTTACATAACTATCACGTGACAAGATAATTTGCATAACCTTTCAAAAGTCGGTTTTCCCTATGTTTTGTCTCAATACTTCAAAATATCTGACTCAAACTTTCTGGAATGCAAGCTGTCACAATGCTCTTTCAAAGTGTGTCTCAGATTTTTTATATCTTGCTTAGTTTTTTTGGAGCACAATTTTAAAGAAATCAACTATGGTAAAATTCACTGCTGTGGAAGTTTTTCTGGCATAAAAACTGTTTAAGAAGCTTTAAAAAAATTCTGAGACACATTTTTGAAGACCTGTAGGATAGCGTGCACTCACATGAATTTCAGCCACATATCTCAAAGCATTGAAACAAAACATAGGGAAAACCGATTTTTGAAAGGATATGCAAATTACCTGTCACGTGATAGTTATGTAAACAATGGTGATACTATGGTAACCAAAATGTTCCCCTATATCTAGGCTTTCCGAAAATATACAATTTACGGGAGTTCTGAGATTATTAAATACTAGAGAATTGTTAGTTTAAAATGGTCAATTTCTTGTCCTCGAACCTTAAAATGCTTGAAAATCGCCTTGGGTCTACGGCCTCGCCGAGAAACTCCTCAATGTTGGTGGTCTTCTATTATGTATACGCGCATGTACACATAGTAATTCTACTTTCGTTAGCCTTGTCCTTGCATACGGACCAAGTATCGAAGAGTGTATAAACTGACTGAGTAATTAGACCAGGTTTGAAATATTTGTGTGCCTGTATTTCCATACCAAATTCTTGCCATATGTAGTCAAAAACTAGGATTGCTGACGATCAAAAATCTTGCAGATTTCGATAGTGTACATCGGAAACGTACAGATAGCACCA
>LD351503.1:3316-22164 GCA_001465055.1 Ptychodera flava | reverse complement strand
TTCAATTTGTTACGATAATTTTGATCCATCTACGTCAAAAGAAAAATAAGAAGACTGTTCATGTGATAAATATATAATCCCATGGTATTTTGTCTCTGTTTGACGTCATCGTATACTCGTGTTTTTCGCGGAGCCGCACAACTTCTCGCCTTCGGCTCGAAGTTGTACGGCTCCGCGAAAAACACTCGTATACGATGACGTCAAACAGAGAAAAATACCATGGGATTATATATAAAAAGCGCCGATAGACATGATGATATTAAATTGGCCAGAAACCAAAAACTGGCCAAATATGGTCGTTGTTTCACCTCTGTAGAATTTGAAGGAGGTCCAAACAATGGTAAGATATTGTTAGATGTGACGGAATGTAATGAATCCACAAGATACCGATGTCGTGAAAAGTGGCGATGTGAGAACAAACAAGCACTGGTGATAGCAAGTGGTAAAGTGTGTTGACCCGATATCAAGGAGTAATTGCTTTATTTACTTACTTACAACTTGCACTACAATAAAAGAATAACAATTTCTTCCTTCAACAGTACTAGACATTGTATAAAAACCTAACTTTCCTTCCTCTAATTGACATTGATTCAATTGTGGAATGTCTTAGAGATGAGAACTTCTATAATGTTTTAGGAAAACTTCAATTTGGAAATTGTCTCACATGATATATTCTCTATCGGATTCGAACTCACGACGAACGGCTCCCAATCACATAGATAATACAGTCAAGTTTTGGTGACGAACTAACATAACCGAGACAATTGTTAATGCTAATTTCGTGTTCAACCATTGCTTGTATGGGAGGAGGGGGCACGAGGACACCAAGTTTAATATTTATAAAAGTACTGTGGTTCAGGAAATCTTTAATTTGGAAATTATTTCACATGCAGCTACTATACTGTAGCGGTTCTTCCACCTGATCGACTCAGTCTAAGCTTCGGCTGAGTTGCAGCTGCTAGACATGCCCCTACATCCAGTAATATCTCGTTCGGATTTGATCTCACAGCGTAAAACCTAGTCAACTAGCGAAGACATCATGCGAGCAGTCAGAAGCCGCTAAGCTAAAATGTGTTTTAATAAACAAGCGAAGTTGTTACACGTTTTCTGACCACGAACCCACACTTACATCGCACAATTAATACACGAAGTGGGTGTCAGATAGCATCGGCGACAATTCTGTCCAGCAACAGAACTATCAACCGAGGGGAGAAAATCCTGTGAGTTCTAGGTCAGAATAGTCCTGTTTCAAAATGACCCACATTACACGTCCTGCACACATGTACTGCATGCTCTGATTGGTTAACCCGCTTCTCTAAGGTCCACTTTCGGAGCAGTCATTGGAGGGACCTCATGTGTTAGGTCTCATTATTATGTATTATTCAATTTACAGCTTCCTGATTGGTTAATATGTAGTTCCGGTCCTCCAGTGTTCACTGCCTCATTATGCAATGTCCCATGTAGTTTTGGATGATGCCTGCACTTGGTCGCAGCCCGATCCCAGTATATGAAGAAAGGTACTCATGCCGAGTATTTGTCAAAATATCTAGTTAGATTTGACCTTGTTGTAGAGTTCCTTCACTATTCATGGCATTTTATGTGATACTGTGAATTATACATGAATTAAATATTGTCAGGAGAAATTTTGCCCTTTTCCCTGCACGAGTTGGTTGAAATGAGCTACTGACGCCTGAAACCGTTGCGTAATTTTTGTTACGTAATGCCTTGAAGCTCTATTGTTTCCTCTTGTCATTCACAGGCCTCACTGTTGTCGATGCGGCCAATGGCCCCGTCAAATCAAAATGAAAATGAAGAGCGTGAACTTTGTACGTAACCAACAATTGGAAAACAAAGAGCCAACATGTCTGTAATGCTAGATTTGGTTCAAGTCGGAATTTTAAAAAAATAAAATCATTTATAATAGTTTCTCTTGTGTCTCTCCAATTTCGTACAAACCTATTCGGAATTTGGTAGCCCAGGCCATGTTTTCCCCAGTGATTGAATGCGCTACCTTTGAGTCTGCGCAGGATAGTGAGTTAGTTTCTGTCGGATTCACCTCCGGGTGAAACTCCCCTGTATAGCGTTCACCTCACTCATCGCATCCACTCCACTCACGCGCGCGTTTCACATGAAAGCAAAATACATATCGTTGCGTTCACTCCACTCAAACATTAACAAATCACAGACTTGAACCGAGTGTACTTAATGCATAAAGGGACAGGGATAAGTAAAAACATGGAAATTTAACGCATGAAGGTTTGTCGGGCATTTTTCGTTGTAACTTTCGGCCGATCCGTGAACATCACGAGTAATGTATTACTTCAGCGGTAGCCAGGAAGCACGTGGGACATTGCATAATGAGGTAGTGAACACTGGAGGACCGGACCTACACATTTACCAATCAGGGAGCTGTAAAGTGAATAATACATAGTAATGAGACCTAACGCATGAGGTCCCATCAATCAGCGTAACGCAAATGGACCTTAAATTACCAGATGAACCAATCACTGATGTTGGTACATATGTCATGGACCTGACTTATGAAACAGGACTACTTAGACAGCCGACAGCCGCGTGTGCCACTTGCTTCGTTTGTGCCCCTGTGAGAAGTCTGTGCACCGGAAAGTTTTACTGGCAGTCATCGACACTGGCACTCGAGCCTTCGACCCCCGGTTATGGGGAAAAACAATATTCGTACCTATTCTACGGCATTAGTCACACTGGCTACATGAGTATTCTAGGCAACGGAGGCGTTAGGGACTGTTGACAGAGAACGGGTTCTATGCTACAACTCAGTGTTAAACATTCAGTTGTTAAACGCCCGACGATATGTACGAAATCCGGAGTAGGTGCTTGGTACACCATCGCACCGTCGCACAGAATCGGAACAACATAAATTTATTGGACAGATTTATGATAATTTTGTTTTGTAGAAACGTGCCGTATCTATAAGTTGTAAAAATTCCGTAATTCCTTGCCAGTCTGTGTCTTACCTAGTACATTGTAAATACGAAGTGAAGTGGTTTGTTTTTCACACATAAAAAATCGATGGCACTTATTTCAAGAGACATCGCGTGTATCCAGATATAGGGGTCTCTTTGTAGAAGTTTAGTGACTATACGCCGATCGTTTTGTACATTGCTTGAAAGGTAGTGGCTATTATATTGTCAATCGTTTGGGATTGACTGCAAATTTACTTTTTACTGATAATGATCCATCTTACATAGTTAAAAAAACTTTAGTTTTAGAAGTGCCTTTATGTCAGTTGACGACGTTAAGACATGCTCGACCGATTTCCATAGCTAAAAATAATACGTTCATTGGAGAGTTATGAAAAAATTGTGCATGGCTTATTAATTTTAAATTTCTTAAAGATCAGAAAAAGTAACATTCTATGGTTTGATTTCATCTAAGGAAAACTACATACAGTAATAAAGAATATAAAACAACGCAACAACGTCCAGTAATATATGTTAATTCAAATAAACACCCGTTTTTCCGTCGGATTTCCAACAGCCTGACAATGCTAGATTATTTTGACCCAAAAAATTCGTCCGGTTGGGAAAGTCGTAACATATCAGGCTATGGCAGTGCCTTTCTGATTACAATGTGATCGCTTACTGCAGTTGTACTTCGAAGAGGTCAAACAAAGGTAAATCTAAGGTGTTGTTGTTTTTTTCTCCGACGTAATGAAAGAATAATGGTGGCACTCTGCCAGAGTTACACGCACACCAACGACAAAAATGGAACACAGCCAAGATGTTTCATCATACGGGAACAAGTTATACGACCAGACGTATGACTAATTGCATACTTTGTTTAACTACATCTATAAAAGTGGACATTTTATCTCACTGGACATACATCAATAAATGTACGTGTCATTATGGGTTATATCAACGTTGCCACAACGTTTGTGACATGAGAATCATATGGGATTTGTTTCGGTTCCTCTAGATTTATAATTTGATAATAAAATGAATGTGGTCGAAAAATGTGTCACAGTGAATGAATGAAAATTGAAATAACTTTAAACATTCGACATTGCCATAAAGTTTTAGACTGGATAAGAATGCCAGCATGCCCTTGACAAAACACAAAACAGTGAATTTTACTATCAAGTCAGTATTTAAAGGAGTGATACACTAGACATAGATTGTGGCACGAAGTCCTGTGTACATCGAGAGTGTTTTATGCATAGCTATATCGGTGTATCAGTCATCTGGAAAATCTATGGTACAGCTAACCACACCATAGATATATATGGGGCTGTGCTGTAACCAACCGGAGGTGGTACATGTACCTCAACATCTCTTCATTGTTGACGTACTTGTTGTAAGAGGTTAATTTTCATTGGTCTTCTCAATCATGAAAATATAGCAGGGCCCTTAAAAGTCTTCAATGAGAAGAATTGATCCCAAGTTCACTTCAGTAGACACAAAGAAGCAATCTGGTATACGTAGCTGCTCGTTACGGTAGGTGAAAAATAGGGAAGAGCGATATAAGTTGAATTGAGTTACTGAATTGAGTTATTGTGAGAGCTACTGACATTTTAAATAGTTCATTTTACAAATTTCTTAATTCGATGGATATTACATGTAATGTTTTTGTCAGTGACAGTGTTTAGTCTTATATCACCATCTGATTGTTTCATCTGTGACCACATCTTTTGCAGCTTTCGCAGCCACATCAGAAAGGGCATGTGCAGCGCCTCCACAGGCCTAATTTTGGTTACTTCGTTTTTCATTCCTCTACAGAGCCTGGAAGTGTATATGTCTTTATATTTCCGCCATTTCATGCTGTGCTTTAAAATGCATTGTAAAAAATAAACGCTTCATCACCATCAAGAAAAGTTCTAAAACTAGAAACTCTCACGAATTACTATGAATTAATTATTATGGATATGATAGTGTAGAACGACATCTTCCCAGAAATATTTGCAACTAACATGATTATCATTCTTTGAGTTGGTGTCCCCCATTTGTAAAAAATAACAACGTTACCAATTTGTATCAAGTTAAAATCAAGCCGTGAAAAGGTCAGATTTCGACGTAGTTACTAGATATCTGCTGCCAGTCATCACATCATATGAATGTTCTCATCACAACTGACAGTACTTGCTCAAACAAAACACTGTGAAGGGAGGACTGCTTCGTATAATGTACGAAGACATTTTAAATCGATGTGAAATGTTAATCCAAAGAGGGAATTTCGTGACTACTGAAGAATCCAAAATCATCACAATGTCTGCCGTGAATTCGGCAATTACACGTATCTTTGCACAGTGAAGTACGTGAAGGTCCAGACTATCTCTCATCTATTTCTTAGTCACGGTACACACTTGGAATGCAATTATAAAAATATTCATTAAAAGTCAAATGTATAAGATTTGAACAACTAAGCAGCATATGAGATAGAAACGATGCAGTGGATATTATTGTACGTTGAAAGAGCAGCTGGTGAATAAAGGTTATATGATTTATTACTTTTGTTTTCGCTTCCTCTTTATGG
The DNA here is from genome assembly GCA_001465055.1 of Ptychodera flava. Classification (NCBI taxonomy): domain Eukaryota; kingdom Metazoa; phylum Hemichordata; class Enteropneusta; family Ptychoderidae; genus Ptychodera; species Ptychodera flava. Next base: position 16,653 of record LD351503.1, on the reverse strand, counting down.
ATCTTTAATCTTACGCGGTAGACATCATTTATATATATAATAATAATAATAATAATAATAATAATATATATATATATATATATATATATATATATATATATTATGTATAGTAAATATATATATATATATATATATATATATATATATATATATATATATATATATATATATATATATTCATTTATTTATTTCTGAGACACATGTGCGTTGAACTTCGTAGATGTCTATTTGTTTCGGTTCCTCTAATTCTGCAAAATAGTATGTTGCTATGGATGTTACATGTCTTACCTTAATTGAATGGATATTGAAGTGAAGGTACTTTTAATATTTTATATTGTAATGAAATGATAACTTAGAGGAAATGGCGGGAGTCAAATATACTGTGAGTATTAGTATTAGTAAATACATCACAACAGTTTCTGACAGTTCCATTGTTCATTTTTCATTTTCACGTTTGCCGTTAAAAATTAATATATTCAATTAATTGTATGGATATTTATGTCTTCTTGTGAACCAAACATTATCTCACTTGATTTTTTAGCTGTGATGGAATTGTGTGCATATTCTCAGACCGCAACAACATGACAGACGGTGTGTACAGCGCCCCCAAATGCGTCACTTTGTTTCGTTTGTTTTAACGCCTCTCAAAATGCCTTGAACTTTCGTTGTCATTAACCAAAAACATGCAACACTCAGAAACCATCGCGATTTACTCTGCATTTTGAGCACTTTTTCGACTGACAGCTTTGACATTTGCAAAGAACAGTAACAGATATCATAATTATCACTTTCTACACAACCTCTTTTTTTAGTTTGTGCAATCAAGAACATTGCTATTTTTTCAAGTATCAACTGGGCCCATTGAATGGCTTTTCTTGTTGCGAACAAAGATTCCGGAAATATGTTGCCTACCATCATAATAAGATTATTCGCTTCCATACTGACAGTATGCAGTGCATAAAAACACTGCAGAGAGTAGATTTGTTTATTAGATATCACAAAGCTTCACATTTTGAACTAATTTGGGATTTGGCCGACCGATTTTGTCTGTGGCTTTCCCGCTAAGTGATTGGGTACCGTACGATGTGAGTTCGAACCCAATGGAAACCACCGTATTGTATGATAATCCACTGTCTTTATGCATAGGATATACATGTAATAGAAAAGTCGGAGTGCAATTTACTCCAATGATCATTTAAACATTGTGCATTTCAGAATAAATTGATAAAAATAAATATACCGATGCAATGCTCAGACTTAGAACAGCAGGTACTTTATTTTGTTCTTAAGTAATAGAAAAGTTGAGCGACACAGTAAAGTTACTTCAGTTTGTAAATTACAAACCTCTGTCATTATATCGGTGCTTTCCACCTCTCTAACTTCAAACTGTCTAGTATAAGTAACATCATTCATTTCCAGCCTGTTATTTTCCATGGATTACCTTATCAGTATTTTTTGTGTATTATTTATTAACGACCAAGCAAACTATGGGTTAATTGCAATGAGCATTTTGCAACAAGTTATTTTAATATATTTTGCCACAGAAAGTTCCCAATTTCTTGATTAAATGTCGCACATATTGCTACAGTATGAATGTGTCCTTTCATTGGGATTTTATGTAAGTAGAAGGATTAAAAGAACGCACCGAAATGTCACGAGTAATACTTAAGAAAACGCCTTTTTCGGTGATAAATGCAGTTGCATCGCAGATTTTACGGCAATCGTAGAACAAGAACTGAAAACAGTGACAGCATTTTTGGGAAACTCTGCCGTCGTACGTTTAGGAATGAAGCGAATTTGGCGAGTTTTTACGGCATTTTCCCTTAATTGACTTTCTCGATGGGACTGTTCATTATTCAGAAGTTTCATAATACTTTTTTTTACTGTGTACGATGCGGAGTCACAAACAAAACGATAAATAAGTACAGCTGGACATCTGTGATTTATTTATTTACGAATAAAGTGATAAACAATTGCTTATTGAACCACAGACGTGTTGTAATAGTGTATGATTGAGTACTTGTAATTTACTTTTGAGTGTCCAACTAAATTCGCGTGCAGTTGTAGTCAAAATATTTAAGTAGAGGCAAAGCCAGATAAGACCTCACTTACTCAATTTAAACAACGACTGTGTCATCATTATCACTGCAGGTCATTCTTCTGAAACTGACTGGACATACATTGACTGGAATTTGGAACATCTCTTGTGACTGGTTATTGTGCGGACACTGCTGAAAATGGCATTGCAACGATCATCGATGCATTGGTTCAGAAGTGCGACCTTGTTAAATGTAACTGAGCCAAGTTGCGATGATGATGTGATTTTTGCGCTCTGAAACTAGTTGGACATGTCTTCACTGTCTCTGTCAAGCCAATGTGACACATCACTAAGCACCTTAAATTGAGAGATTGTTTTCTCTTAGGACTTGGACCATATTTACTGTATAGTTTCAGTTCATTTTGTGCAATAGAATGCGTCTCAGTTTACCCCATACTCCAGCTTTTCTGACAATTCGTTTGGCGTACATTTACTTCCGTTACATGAGCAATGCGTACTCCTTAGCCAACTCGCATCAATTTTGTTTTATTTATTGGCATTTTCCATTGCTATACCAGTTAACTATCATACCCGTGAACTGCTGGTGGTAAACTAAGTTCGTTAATATTGAATATATCTCCATTGTATAGGCTAACAAGCTGCGGACACTTTTTTCGTATAGGTTTGCACAGAGAGTTTCTTTGTCTAAAACAGTACTCAGACTGGTAACCGATTATCCGGACATTTCTATTTTGTAAAACTGTACTGATAACTGGAATACAGAATTAATCGGAGGTTTGCTTGGTTCATGTACATTGTGCATTATTGATAGTTTAAATAGCAACATGGTTCAAACGCTATCAAAAAGTATTACATATTATAGTGACAAATATCTAACACACTCCAAAACCTTTGACATTCTTGATAATATAGATCAGTATCTTATTCCTTGGAGGTTTTCCGAAGATTTATTTTTCTTTGGAAATGATCTGCTTTCGTCTGAATAAACTAACAAACAAACAAACAAAAGTATTTGTCCGAGATTGATCTTATGTTGCTTACAGATATGATCACGATTATTGTATCGATGCCTTGTCTGTTATTATCGGGTTTCTATAATTATTTTATCCCACACTGCGATATGGATGCTACGTTTCCGTCGAGGTATGAAATATTAATGTAACGGGAATCAAGTTATCAGAACAAACAATTGCTTATTAGTATCTACATTTGTTGTTCAGAACTATACACGTAAAACGATTCTTTTACTGGCAGAATGTGGCCAAGGGACAGCTGTACAGGCGTTATTCTTTCAAAGAATTTCTGTGTTTTGTAAATCAGAGGCAGAGGTCTCCGTACAGTTCAAATAAAATGCCCATAAAAAGTTTCTTTCGGCTTTTCCCTTTTCGAGGCGAAAACTTCTAACCATTTACCAGTTTATCATGTTTTTGTTTTCATTTTCTTTAAATGACGTTTCGAAGAAATATATTTTAGCCGAGGACAAAACTCTATGACAATGCCGATAGCGCCCTCTACAAAGCGCAACGATTTAACTTTCACATCAGGGGTTGACTATGATAGACATCCAGTGTCTTTATGACAATAATATTTTACGTTACTTTATTATCATAGTATATAAACATATACACGCTAATTATACACATCTGAAGTATATTTGACGATGCGACAAAATCCATGACAGACTTTCTAGCAACACTTATAAATAGAGTCGCATCAAAACATAAACAGCAGAGAAACATTTATTTTATCTCCTCGTAAATGTAGTTTAGTGCTTCCATCATTGAGGCCAAGTTGTCAGATTAACTGAACATCGTTCAACACACTGGAAATATCTGCGGCGATTATTTAGCACAAACCGTATTCATTCCCTAGAATTAAGTGAACATCTTGATGGACAGCAAGGAAATCTGTTTGATTCGCAGCATCAACTCCAATCCGTACAGCAGCCGAGCAATGTGTAATATCATACTAAAGCTTTGCTACAAAAATATTGTCACTGTCAATGCATGATGCTTTGTTTTTCACTCAATCTCATTAACATTATCGTTGTTTATTGAAAAACACGCAAAAACGAATCGATTCCGACAATTTTTGTACTATACGGTAAAAACGAGAGAGGGGACGAAAGTTTCTCATTGGGGCATCAGCATTAGAGATTAAAAGTACGTTTTCCGATTGTAATAAAAAACAAAACAAAAAACTCGAATTTGCTTACATCAAACTAAGCTGAACAAGGTTAATTAAAACAAAGCCGCGCACTAAACAAACCTAAACTATAGTAAAAAATCATATTAGATATATGTAAAAGTAGTATTGAAGTTTACTGACGCTGAATTATACTAAGAAAAACGAAACAAGTAAAAATCAAAAGCAAGTGTAATGAAACTAAACTAAACAAGACAAAAATAACATTTCCAAAGTGTTTGCATACAAACTTTGTACAATAACTGGTATAAAACTTTCTTTTAAACAAACATAATCAAATTTGTAACCTTGATAGAATTAACGTGGCTCTGATTACAATCTACAAAGAAAATATTAGGAGAACAATGAGAGGTACTCTTCATGATACATTCATCCACCATTAATGATCTTCACATTTCTCTTCTTCTCGTCCGGTACAACAGCTTTAGAAATCATTCTGGAAAAGAGTTGACATTAAATTGCCTTATCACTATTCTATCGCCCAGTCTCTTAAACACTATATCATGATTGTATTCCTATATCAAAACCACACAGTTCATTCCATTTTAAAAATTGTCAACATTGAGAAACACTGTTATGAACTTTCTGTATTAACTTGCAGCAATTTAATAGCTGTTTAAGATGAGTATCAGATCAGGACAATTGACTATCTGTTGGATCGAGCTGAAATGAAGTAAAGATACCAAAGAAAGGTTTTGGAATGGTTACTAATTCGTTACTGATTTTATCACCTACCTTATCCTTTAAATAGAAGGGTTAGTATCTCAAATAGCCTCCTGGTTTTCCAGAAAACGATCAATAATTTCGATAAGATCCTGCCGACCCATCTGCTTTAGAGGTTCAAGTAACACATTCATATTTGTAGAGCTGATTAATCTTCTTTGGATTAAATGGTCGAATAAAGCTTCGGGCGTTACTATTTCTCCTCTTTTTCGTTCCGGTAAATGCTCACCTAAATGAAATAGATTTATATATACGCGTGCACATAGTACTTTACGGTAGCTAGGGCTGTGCAATCATGCAGACTCTGCATTGAAGTTGTAGCAGTCACCTAGAATTTACAAAATTGTACAGTCTGTTTCTGCAAGTAACAGTGGTAACATCAAGTCTGTCTATCTGTATGCCTTTTCGTACCAAAGTCTTCCGAAGCAGTCGAAACTGGGACTGCTGACGATGAAAATCTGTCAAATTTACAAAGTCTCAAGCATAAACGTACGGGTTTGAAGTCCGTTTTCCCATTTAACTGTCGATGCAAGTTTTGAAAAGACAAATTTATAAACATCTAAAGGAATATTCAAATATGTGTGCCATTTAGTCCTATGTCAATGGAATATTTGAAAGACACTGAAATGTGCCGTAGCGTTTACCCAGTATAAATTTCAAGCTGCCCAAGTTTCGGTCATCCAATCCTTTACCAACTTCAAATAACATACGCCTGAGATGACCTTCTTGGTCCTGACGCCGTGGAGTGTCCCAGCTTTGTTCGTTGAGTCCTTTACGAACGTCAGATACCATACGCTCGAGATCGTCTTCTGTGGCCTTACACTGCCGAGTCCTCCGTTGTCCTTTGCTGCAGAAATATAAGATAGAGGAATTGTGTACATATCTCTTGACATGTGTTATCTGTCATACTTCTTATCATTGAGTGGAATTTTGGACAAACGGTGTATGTATTCATTGCTTCGATATAAAGTTTGTGTGCGATGTGTGATAGTTGAGTGTGCGAGCGTGAGTGCTTCTGAACTCTACAACGTGTGGCGTGGTCGCAGTCAGAAAAATATAACAACTTAGCTCGGTGACTGAACAACTCTTTTTGAGAGTGGGGTTTTGGCCGAGCGGTTCTGTCTGTTGCTTCTCCTCTAGGTGACTGGGTGCCGTATGTTGTGGGTTCGAACCCCGAATGAATACACTGTATTCTGGCAATTGTAGAAAATTATCGTATGAAATGGGGAATCGTTTGTTGTGTAAACAATCACTCTTTACAGATTGATAAGTCAATTAAAGTGCTCCACTATCTCCCATCACCCTAACGATGATAAAGGGAAAGGTAAGTCGACATCGCCTATAGTGCCCGCCTTCTTAAACTCTAGACTTTGAGATGGCGGAAAACCAACATAAGACTCAATCGTTCAGTCTGCTGTCCATACAAAATAAACAATAAACTTTATTACCTGTTCCTGAATGGCTGCATGCGTTGTGGTTTGCTACTAGGATTCGTAGCATTTTTCCTGTCAGGGGGCATTATCGTTTTCTATGCAAGATTCAGCACTGAATTGGAGGAATTGTAAAACAAATCAAAAAAATGAAAACAAAACTGTTTGTTTGCCGATTTTTTAAAGTGTCATTAATTATAATGTATAATTTTTGACAAAAATTTGAAATTTGAAATCAACCTCGAAAGAGCACATCGTCAATTAATCCAAGAGAGACGTCAGGAAGTCGATAACAATTTAACGATATCGATGAGCATATGATGATGGGTTAATAATGGCCTTGTCATAACTTGTAATTTGATAGCATATTGACTTACTTAGAATATCATGTACTGCAGACGTTTCAAAAAGTACACTCTAATTTTAGAGTTTTTTCTTGACATTATGTTTAGCATGAATACAAAAATAAGAATTTAATTCAAATTCAATATTTTAGACTTTATACTTACTTGATGACGGTACACCTAGTGATATTATTCATGAAATTAAAATCTGAGCTAAGTACGCGAAGTACTACGCGAACACGATGCTGCATGCGACAATATTTGTACTCTTTTACGTGACAGGCTTATGTCAATCAAAAAATCAAAAAATAATAAATAAATAAATAAATAAATAAATAATAAATAAATAAATAAATAAATAAATAAATAAATAAATAAATAAATAAATAATAATAATAAACAAAATAACAAAGACACAAAAAAACAAACGAAATAAAAACAAATATTTGCTGAAAAAAGGAAAATAAACACCAATTAGTACATTGAGGGCAGTCATCAGGCAGGGATAACAGACTGTGTATAGCAGTAGACGAATCCGAAAGAAACAACTTTTATAGTTATTAAGGAATATTCTAATTTACATGAGTTCACGTGTCCTTCCTTATGTCATGTTTATCACTAAAGATAGACGTTAAAATAAAAGCTGACATCTTTAACATAATCGTCCCTTTCATTTTTTTATCTCAATGGAAAATAAAAAGTAAAAGAAGGGCAATACTGTGATGATTTTCTACGCTGTCTTATCGTTACTTTGTTTAAAACGCCAAACATTTTTTTCATGAAAGGGGCCTAACAAACCCTCAGGCTGTCACTATCTATTGTGTCATGCAGTTAATTTCATGTCGCATATAGCTTAGTATCCACATGTATCATTGGATTTTCTCTACTACAAAGGGGTATTTTGACCGGGTATCTGGTAAGATTTACAAAGAAAACGATTACTGATAATAGTTGCAAATTTCGTTCGCAAGCATACAAACTTAGACGACTAATCTCGTAAAGATACCATGATTGTAAATATGCAAACAGCTTTGATATGAGAGTATTTCGTAGAGTTTGAACCTGTACAAAAAGTACGTGCTATGATCTTAATACATGAACGAAATGTTTAAAAGTTATTCCACTTTATTTACATGACGCCTCGACAAGATTTACTTTAAACCTTATAAAACACGATTGGAACTAATTTTGGATAATTGGATGGGGACGTAATGTCGATTTAATCTATAAATGTAGTCTCATCTACTTTTTTGCATTGTAACACACTTGTTTTTATGAGTAATTTGCAATATTGCAACATTAAGGTATACGCCACCTAACACTTTTGAGAAATTTGAAAAATATGAAAATTCAATCATCCCAAATTAGCTCCAATCGTGTTCAAATAATAGTTACTGTATCAAAGAAAATACGCCAGTTTAATTAGGAGGTAGAACGGGGTATACGACTAGTAAAGAAACATTCAAATTTCCAAATACAAAAACAGACAAATCCTAGGGCGTTGAGGGCGCTGCCGATTGTCGCCAGTTGCGATCTGGTGTTTCAAAACTTCACAATATCGTTATCGAGGGAGAATTACACTTGCATGCCGACCGAAGAAAATAACAATTGTCCCCGCCCTGTGTCTTAATGATTTCAATTAATGTATTATTCTTAATAGTTAATAAAAAAACATTTAAATAATTGCATATTTGTTATCTGACCCCCCCCCCCAATACTTACGATTTTGTTCCTGTAACGTCATTCTAAAGTTTAATTGTACAAATACCCCAATATGGTAGACTATACACAACAAATGACTCAGCGACAGAGTGAAGGGACTAAAGTAAGATGTGTCATATCACACAAAAATCAAAGTGATTCAAAAGAGTATTACAGGTTGTGACTTTGAATGATTAGAATTATCATTGAGGAAGGTTAGTATGTTGGCTTCTCCTCAGACATTTGCTGTGTGCATAAAAGGCATTGGATAACAGATTTCAAGTCAATGATCGACGTTAAGCTTACAGATGTTGTAATAATTTGACTGTGACAGGTAAATAGCTGATGACAGATTTTTACTGTTCGAAATTTGTAATTTCTAAAAGTTTGGCAATGGTTATATATATATATATATATATATATATATATATATATATATATATATATATATATATATATATATATATATATATATATATATATCTGTTCCACATTATTAAAGCATAAATGTCGAAGGTAGATCTTGCTGCCTCTAAGAACCGTATAGTCAGGTTGTTACAGTCGCGTGAACAAAAATATTTGTATGCAAAAACGACGACCATTCAACAATGTGGTGGAGCTTCACGTTGCGAACACAGTTTATTCAAAGGAATACTTCTCATCTAAGACGACAAGAAAACCATCTCACATTATATATTTCAAAACAGTAGAGAATCTAAAGTTTAGCATTATAGCATTGGTTTACTCGAAGGGTGAAGGGGGAATATTTGGGTATAAACACCTCAATTTTGGTATTAATGATAAAAATTAATTTAAGTCAAAAACATTCTATTTTCTGTAATGTAATTTTCCCTTGAAGCAAGAGTATATGGAGGAAAAAACGACTGTTTTATTTCGCATTATCTATCCGCATTCTAAAATGGCGCAAGGGTTGAAGCTCCAAAACGTGATTAAAACATGATTAGCAAAATTAAAATGCTTCTTATTCAAAATGAAAGAGCTTTATTGACAAACAAATAGAGTGTTGCTTGTTTGCATTTAAAACATAATGTAAAAAATATTTAGAAAATTTGACCCAGCCAGAATGGAGTTAAATTCTTTGACAACCTTAAAATAGCGAGAAAAAGAGAAGCCAGGGAATCGGGTGATTTACATACATTTGCATAAATAAACACGTCTTTATCACGCAACGTACGGTTGCATGACAAGCTAGAAGATGAACCCAACCAATATTTCAATCTTTGGTACACAAATTAATTGAAATTGAATGAACATTTGCCAAAAAAGTGATTTCAAGCAAATACGCTGTGTTGGGGAGAGCGCCTCATAAACTGTTGTAACATTGTTCTTATTTCGACTGTTTCTAAAGACCAAAAAAGACGTTAGAGAGCAACAACATACAATATGTGTTTTCAGCTTGTTTTAGTGACTCAAAATGAAGAAAAAGTCAATTACCAAAGAACCGATAACTCCGGTGGGAGATAACGTACCAATTGAAGTCTAAACGTCGTTGTACAACTTAAACTGTGTACTTTGTACATCACATTAATGCTTCGTTCGATTTCGTCATTGTACGGTTGTACAAATCATTGCAATTATGACAAGGAACTCTATCAGGCAGTTAAATGCAAAGCAATTTATTCACTAATAGTAAAGCAATAAAACAGAACATCAGAAAACAAGTTTAATAAGTACATTGACAGAAACTGCTCTGGGATCTTTGAGAGCTCCCTCTACGGTGACGTTGTGCTTTGTTGCGATTGTTATCTCGACGCGTTAGTGTTCTTCAATGTCGTGTTGTACGGAAAGTGTATCACTTGCGCTGTATAGTCTCGGTGGAATGTACACGAATGCCAACAAATACAGCTATATTTATATTACGGGCAATGTACCACTCCTGAACTATTGAATTACGGTAATTACCAAAATATCGTTTTCATATTGTATGCGGTTTCTAAAATGCTAAACCTCCTTTGAGTACCTTGAAGACGTAAGACCTCAATACTGTACACAGCGAAAATACAATCTTCAGTAATCTGTGAAATTATCAAATATAATCGTTCTAAGCAAAATCTGATATTTATAATGACTGGCTATTTTCGAAAAGAAACGCGTCTTCAAACTGATAATACTTCAGTGACTATTGACGAATCTGCCAAACCACCAAATGGCAACTCCTGGTTAAATGATTTTAAACAACTTTTGTAACTGTTAAAAGAGTACGGTTTTATATCTTACCACTTTACAAGTATCAAATAATGCAAATAAACTGTCCAGATCAGGCTGTTTGTACATCACGGTAACAGTTCTGTCTATAAATCACGATCGGTTGCCAGGGCACACGCCGCGGTCGTATGCTACGACCTTGGTTTTGTGTGCGTGTTTGCGATACAAATTAGATTGTTAATTCATTGCAAGTTTTCGTTATATTCTTCCGGAAAAAAACCCGAAAAAAGTTATTTTGGTTGGTAGCTAATTGCAAAAGAACATACAACTTGTATACCGAAAGAGATTTCCTGTGTCTAACCAAGATTGTTTTCAAAATGTATAGTTTATCGCTTCCAGGAACGTGGATAGCAAGTTGCGTAAAAACTTGACGTCATTAAGCTGTTAAACCAGCGTAGAGGGATACACTTTCTGAACAATCACGATTCAGCGTCGATGGATATAGGCCTGCAATGAGAGAACAACAAGACAATAATTCGACGACATTTGCGACATCCGACATTGTCGTAAACGCCATAAGCCACGAGTTCGTTCAAATTCAGCTGACCACTTTGAGGACAGAAAGACAAAACAGAATAAAAACAGAAATGACGTAAAGATATTTTCCTTTTGTTGTATTTTTTGAACAAACATAGATCATGTATTTTACAAATATAGAAATATTATGAGAAAAATCTGGATCGTGGCATGAAGTTCGTTCAACGTAAAGTGTGGCGAAGGCTGTTAGAGTGCAACGCCTCTGAGGAGAAGCAGAAGTTCAGTGTTCGAACCCTTCTGCGTACTACAAATCTATTTATGTTACGACATTTATGTATAGTTTACCTCATGGATTGTCCTCCGTCTGCCAAAATGTACCAGGGTGTACCACCTTTTATAACTTTTCACCCTGATTAGATGTATTTTTAGAATCAAAACCGCATCTGTAAGCGAAAAAAAAAAAAGATTGACTCCGCCTTCGTCACGTGTCTAAAAAGATTGACTCCGCCTTCGTCACGTGTCTAAATATAAACGCAAGTCAATAGCATCGCTGTCCAATACAATTTTCGCCTGCCAACCAGGTGGTCCGGACTCTATGCTCTGCCGCTTAAGCAATAAAAATTAGTAAAATTAGTAGTAAAAGTAACTAGTAGTGCAATGTGTTACAATTTTCAATCTATATGCTGACCATTTCGCTGATAGAGTACTTTTGCTGCGCGCAAACATAAAAATCTGTAGAAATGTAAAAAAAAAACTTTATCAATCAAACAAATTTCATTATACTTTTTCATTTTACATAGAAATGACATAGCCTTCTGACAAGAGTCTCTTCATACATAAATTTACAATCAGTATCGCGACCACCTTCATATCTATTGCAATTCAAAAAAATATGATGACGTTTTGTGTTTGCCAACCTTCATTTCTACACTGGATAACTATCTATAACGCTATAGAAAATCGCAAGCCTCGGCGCGCAACGGGACGCCAGTCGATACGGGATATTGCCGACCAAGTTTCAGCTAGGACGATTCGCAAATTGCTCGAAGTCATAAGTCTAAACAAACGTATACTACTGAGATAACGCGACGCAATCTATATATAGCATTCGTACAACAATATAGCACTCGTGCAACTTTTGCTGATAGCGTACTTTTACTGCGCGCCAAGCTGTAGAAAGATAAACAAGTATTCAAGACAAATCTTACCTTCCGCCCTGTCCTCTTCAACGTCGTAACGCGTACTGTAGTACAGAAATAATGAACACGAAACGTCATCACAACAACTTTGCATTGTGGGTCGCCTCAACCACCTTAGACGAGTGTGAGAGATGGATGTTGACTTCAATAAAAAAAAGAAAGAAATGCGTTTAATATAGCCACCAATGCATGTAATGCATAATTCAACAGTTGCAAAATATCCATGAATTGTGTATCCTCGGTTTTAGAAATACTATATAAGGAATTCTTACACTATTATGAGAGTCCCTTCACGCAGCGACTTGCAAATCCCCACCAAAGTGTATATTGTTCAACAAATAGACCAGCCACGTAACCTTGACAGGCTTAACAGGCCTATTTGCATGATGTTTATCTGTTAATAAACATCACATAATTTTGACATATCCGATGACAAAGGATATATCTAATACGATTGGAACTAAATTGGGATAATTGGATTTAGGTGCCGTATAGCTGAATGTTGCAATATTGCAAATTACTCATAAAAAACAAGTGTGCAATATAAAAAGAAAAGCAGATGAGATAACATTTGTCGATTAAATCGACATTCCTTCACCATCCAATTACATGAGGGAAAATGCCAAGAGGATTTGACCGGTTAAGAAGGGCTTGACAGGCTTACTATTAATGTTCAGTATCATTGCACCGAGTTCTGCCCACGGTGAAAACCACCTGTTTTGCCTACTAATTACTGCCCGTCGCTGCCCGTCCTGAATGTAGCCTATCATAGCTACAGTAATCAGTCAATATATAATACCCCGCGCCTTATACTTTTATATAAACTTGTAAAATCATAGTCCGAGCCGTAAAATTGTTGACTTTCAATCCGATATACAGGTTGATCGTTGAATCGCACCGGCGCATCCATGTTTACTTGCCCCATAAGCTTACTTCTCTGCAAAGGGTGGGTAGATGGAATTCCAGGGCCAAA
>LD351502.1:129027-150132 GCA_001465055.1 Ptychodera flava | reverse complement strand
GAGTTAGTGTGTTCCTTTTGTTCTTCCAGTTTTCGTTTATCAACATGGTCAGACCAGAGTCCAGTGGTTTATTCATGATTGCCAGTCGCTGCAGAATGAGAGGGAACGAGAATACAAAAGTATACTTGATCAATAGATGATTCTATAATGTTATTGAGTTAACACTGAAATCTTTAAAACCCAATTTACATTTTATCTTTGCATATACCTTACACAGACTGTTCGAAAGCATCAAATGTAATGGATTCACATGTTGCTGAATTAGTCCGATGTCTTTTACACATCGAATTGTACTGCATGATTTCATTCCAAAGTGCGTATATAAGGTATACATACATGTCTATGAGTAACTGCGTAACTGATCTGAAGATATTAATGGCCATGATGTCTCCTACTTTGTCTTGCCCGTTAATTACACCTGAGTTAATGTTTTATAATGTAATGATCTAGAGTACATTCATTAGATATCGTTCACTTTGGCTTTGTCGCAGGCTTTCATTGTTAATCACTAATAAAGTCCCAATACTTACCCTTCTGTTGTAAAATGACGTAAAATTCTTGACACAAATCTGTTTACAGATTTCTGGATCAGCCAATAGTAGCACGGGAGTGCGGCCTTCATAAGTTCTGGAAAAAAGCACACACGATAGTTATTTGGAAATTCAATATAAAAATTGTCCTACTAAAGATGTAATATTATCTAGTTATTAATATATGGTCTATTTCGGCTGCAATGCAATTGTAAAGAGATTATAGCGTTTCTGGGTATGTTTGTTTGTTTGCTAGATTGTTGCTTGTTTGTTTGTTGAACAGAAAAAGGACAAGTTAACACGGTAACGTTGCCATCTCTCATCTGATTTTAATAAGATTGTATTGAGTATAAAGCTGACAAAGAGAGATATAGGACACTCAGTTTTTGCGCGGTCGTTGCTTTAATTAACTTGCATCGTACTGATGAGGGCGCTTCTTAATCGGTCTTTCTTTACTATGAACAGACCATATTCGATTTTTAGTCAATTTACTTTACTGTAATTCATCTCTTCTCGGTATTATAATGCAAAGTGGTATCACTCGGTGAGACTGAAATCTAAGTGTGCAGTACGATTATATACAGCGTGATATGGTAATAGTAATGAAGTGTGCATTACCCAATCACTTTCCCGTACTTTTTGGCCCATTCGACGTCCATTTTATAAACGCCCTAGGGAATGAAATGCAGGAACGAGTGAGACAATGATAATATATATGAACAAAATAATTTGAAATTTTGTTATAAAACCTGACAGAAAAAAAATGGAAAAATCGTCAAATAAATGTCATAAGCACACAATATAGTCGTTGATAGTGTGCGATACTAACGGCGCTTAACTGCAGTGTATTTCCGACGATTGGCCATGGAGCTGGTCCCGGTATTCCCAGTGTTTTGAACGTTGAGTAGGTCCACGTAGAGAATCTTTAGGGTGGAAGAACAAAATACATGTACACATAAAAATGTGTCACTGTCAAGTGTCAAGTTTGTTTGTAATAAAGTCGTCTCTAGCAAATGCTACGGAAACCACTTCCTTGGACAGTTGTGTGTGTGAGTCTCGACGTATCCAGCGACATGACATGTTTTCAAAAATGTTAATGATCTAACGCTGATGAAGAGATAACATTCATCGTCCACAAATTGAAAAAAATATACTTAGGAATTAGTATTTCGTATAGATCATAATCAAAAAAAATTTCGCACAGCAAATGGTTCAAAACACACGTGAAACTTTTGTGACCTTTGGTTACGCAATTTGAACAAAGGGGATATGTCATATGATTAACGCTTTCATCATCTGACTTTAACATTACAGGGATGACATGGTCTAAAACATTACGACGAAACAGTTACACTTCACTCCGTGATTTGAAAATCGAGCTATGCACTTAAAGACCTGCGTTGGCACCAGATTGTCTCATTAGAAAATTTACCGAGCAGATTACAATTTCAATTTAAAACAAAAGGCTGTCACACCTCCATAATCCTCTTACGGACTAGAACAAAGGTGATCACAGGGATCGCGAACACTGTCTTTAAGAGAAAATA
This sequence comes from Ptychodera flava, assembly GCA_001465055.1. Classification (NCBI taxonomy): domain Eukaryota; kingdom Metazoa; phylum Hemichordata; class Enteropneusta; family Ptychoderidae; genus Ptychodera; species Ptychodera flava. Next base: position 148,055 of record LD351502.1, on the reverse strand, counting down.
TGTAAGATAGTGTGTATCTTATGATATATGATGCATTGGGCAAAATATTTTTGGTGCGGTGTTTCATTCTTTTACAAACTACAAATTCCCTGTCACCAAAATCTTCTGTATTTATACTTTCAAGCTTTGTGATTTTACTGGGGGCGTTCGTAAAACTGATTTGGTGTAACTTTTGGTATAATGGGATAGGATGTACCAGACACCGATTTTCGAATCCATGACGAGAGGGGAAGAGTAGAATTGTCAACATTTCCCTTCTCATTCAATAAATACTGCCTGAAAAAGAACAGATATAAAAACTGAACACTCTACTCTAGCTACTTTCATCGCCTATATGGTGTAATGTTAGATACTAGATGGCAAAAACATATTTTATATTATATATATATATATATATATATATATATATATATATATATATATATATATATATATATATATATATCGAAGTATACAGATGTCCTCGTGGGAAATTACAGTGCTCAACGCTAAAGCAAAGCGTTATAAATAATAACACAAAATTAATTCAAGTACAAAGTAATGATATATGTTACTTAAGTTTCATGCATCCTGCAATCATCAGACAGAAGTAGTGAAAGGATTCTTAGCTCGACAGTCTTATATATGTAATATCGGGACCTACCATTATTCTATTTGTAGGTGGTGTTAAAATTTGATAAATAATATTTGTTTTGGCGTTAAAATTTGATAAATAATATTTGTTTTGGTGGCGACATTTTGAAACCAACTCCGAGCGTTTGTTTAATAGCGTAGATTTGTCAGCGTTGATAATGTGCAGTTTTTCTGATATACAAAGATTACATCGCTTGCTTATGTTATTGTAACTTGGTGTTTTGTCAACGATTGACCACGAAATGTCAAAGACCTGGTTCTTTTGTCTAAAGGACCAAACGTACTTGGACAACTCCGTGCAATGACGATATCTTTCGTTAGGGAACTATTGCATGTGATTAGCGAAGCGCGTCTTGAAGATGTTATCTGTGAGTCCGATGTAGACCTTCTCCGTGTTGTCCCCGTTGATACCTTGGCCTTGTAAACCACACCATTGACTTGACAGTTACCCTTCAAGGGGCATGTAGACTTGTCCCGGTAATTACAATCAGCTGGTCGATCCTGACGTTGGTCTCTAGTGATTATTCTCTTTTTGTATGATTAGATTTAGCCATATTCTTAGCAAATGTAACTCACTTTAATTGTGTTTCTATTGAAGATCTTTGGAAAGTGTTTGTCAACAAGTTGAAGGAATGTCTTGCCGATATTAGTTTCCACGTCCTTGCTGAAAGAGGGGGTTGAACCACGTGATGTTACGTTTCCTGTGATTGTTTCTCCTCGTTGATTGCTTGGTCTCGAAATATTCTATTTGGTCTGTGTACCCGCTTGACTTAAACGCTGCGTTGTAGTGACCTTTGTGTTTGTCAAAGATGCCGTTATCACTGGAGATCGTTGAGATGCGTTTGCTTATTGCGTCAGTTATGTGTTTAATTATAGTTGATGGGTGATTACACTGTCTATGGACATTGTTTGGTCGTTTGGTTTACGGTACGGATAGAACTTGCCGTCATTTAGATTAAATGTCACGTCCAAGAAGTTTGTTATTTTCTGCTTTGTCTAAATTGTGATCTTCAGCCTAATTTAATGAAATATCTTTGTGATTTCCTCGTTCATTTTCTCCGCCTTGCTGGCTGTGGTACTCCTGAGTACACCGAGTCCGTCGTCCCAGTATAAGCCGATTAGATTCTGATCATATCTCTTGGCGAGTGTGTTGAGGGCATTCAGACCCACCAAATTCGCATAAATCCTTATTCTCTCTTTTAATCCAGAGTGTCATGTCGTCAACAAGAAGAGTCTTTCTTGAGTGCATTATGATATGAACCACATCATCAGAAATCGAAGTGCATTCCCTTGCAAAATTAAGCGACTTGCGTAAGAGATTTTCCGAGCTTGGTGGGTATACGTAGAAGTTGACAATGTCAAATGTAATGAATATACATTTTGACAAAATGTAGATTCATTACATTTGACATTGTGAACTTCTACCTATAAACACTGAAGTCCTCGTAAGGACCTTTTGAACTTTATGTAATTTACTCTGTCCTATATTAGAGTTGGTGCAAGTCAGTAAATAAAAATAAGTCTCTAGAAACAGCTTATCGTGTATCTATACCATTTCTACACCATTTTACGCACAGTTATTTAATTTTGATGCGTGCGAGCTAAAAGTTCATTATCAGATCACAGTAAAAGTATTGGTGGGGAGTTTGCGCAATGGGGCTGAATGCAAATCCACAAGTTATTACCTGATTCCGGGGATAGATCCTTATATTGCGTTCAACCACATAAATTTCAAGTTAACAATGAAAGGTGCACAAGAATTTACCGAAATCACAGGACGTAAGTCTACGTTAAAGAGTGCAAGCTGAAAACTTCTAACACTTCAATAGAGCGAGACATATTTGCAATAAGGCATAGGACGACATCTTGATAAAGGTCAAACAGAGTATGCAAGAGGAAAACACATACCACTTCTATAGGTTTTGTCCACATATAACGCCCAAACCAAACACCCTTGAAATACAAAAGCCAGAACTGCCTCGAACTGCGCACCTTGTGCATGTGCAAATTTTGTTGAATTGGTCTGAATGAGAAACGTCAACGCCTCCTAGGCCTGGGTTAAGGCTATCATAGTCACTGAGCCTTGACCTAACGGCTGTAAGCTATTCCTCTGACTTACGGACACACATCTACAATGATCAGTAAAATCTTTGAAAGAACTCCGCATAAATGAAATAAATGTTGAAAATCAAACACAGTACCGTACCCTCTACGCTTGCATTTAACGACAGGCGTCCTGAAATAGAACTTGCTATTTTCTCCAATTTGAATTTGCGCTCGTTGTTGTCAAAGCACCTTGATGTCCCCTTTTATATCATTTTAACAAAGTTTGCACTAGGTGTGCAGTTCCAAATAACATCAATATCACAATCAAGTTCTACATATCAACTTCATTCAGCATGCACACTGACTAGGTCGTACCACTCCGCTTAAGCCTAGCGACCTCTTTATTTTGACAAAGAACACGCAATGTATTAGAGAGGTTGCATGTACTACTCTGCATATATGTTTCGCTAATGGCGTCTGAACTACGAGCTAAGGCTAATGAAATGCCTATATGAAATACTTACAAATACAGCAAAGTCAGAACAATTATCGTTAGAATCAACGATTGAGGTACCTCAATACCAAAGAACTCCATATTCCCCGAACAATTCTCTGTTGCTGCGCAGGTCAGAGGGTAAAATACGAGGAAATCGTCACGGATGGGTTGTGAACTTTTGCCCCGAGGCCACTTCACCTCAATGCGTCACGCAATGCGCACGCATACCCAAAAGTGACATCAAAAGCATGCGTCAAAAGTATGAGAGATCGCATGCGCGACGCAATGCAAAGTAGAAGTATACCACACCTGGTATTGACGTATATTGATAAAAGAAAGTCAATATATTCAGTTTTTAGCAATGGTTGTCCGAGCCCCAACAGCAAATGTCAACATTGATATACTATGAAAAACAGCATGATGACTATCCAAATCATTTGTCTTTGTGAATACAAGTGTCCAATCTACTTACCATTTAGACAGTATAGAGACAACACCACTTTATGCTTTAGTGGAAATACATTGAAGTTTTTTATTCACGTATGTCCATAACGTCGAATGCAGTTCCTTCCTTTCATGTTGGAAGTTTTCCTCTCAAATTTATACATCTTGTAAAAAAACATGGAAAAACGATGGAACGATTATAGTATTCTTGGTCAGTAAATGTGCGTCAAGCTGCACAATCGATCTGATCAATATGCAATATCATGTCTACAAGACTTTATTGTTCCTTACGGAGGAGTAAACAGCGAACGAAACCGTGAATATAGCTCTGCTTGAGGCCACTGTACAGGAGGTTTTATCAAACTCTGCGGCACAGTTATTGAAAGCTTGTATTATTTGTATTCTGTTGTATACATAAATCGCCTTAATTTACTGAAAATATCACTTTCACATTTTACAAACAGAAAGTCACTGACATTATCAATATTAAGATTTGCTTCAACATTAAATAGTACACCCTCTGAAAGTCAGGCCGCTCGACCTAAATAGAGTAAGAAAAACAGTAAAAATACTACGATCAGAACCAAACTTTATACTCAATTGTCTCTCAAGTCTACTAAATCGTTGACTCATGCATCGTGTAATACGGTAGTTTGGTTGCTTCCGAGGTCACTGACCTAATTCGTATCACCGCATTCAAAGATCCTTAAGGTAGAACGCACCTCGGGGACAGACTTTCGGACTCTAAAACTTTTACAATTCTGTTCTGATATACCAAATGTGGGGGTTCATTTTAAAGCTCTTGGTGAAAGAAAACTTTTCATCGGCTTAGTTTTTCGAAATTCGAAAATTTTTGTTTTTCTCCATAGAGTTTACACAGGGATGGCGGCCATTTTGAATTTCTAATATCGGTAAATCTTGGGTAATTTGTTTCTCTAGTACCAAAATTTGCACGGTGACCCCCTATTTTCATTCTTGATTTTGAAAGAGAATGATTGAAAGATTCCTTGAGGAAAGTTAGAGCAAAAGTTTAAGTCTTTCACTTTCGAGGTGCATACTACCTTAACACGAGAACAGCATCGGTCGATTCATGACTTTATATGGTCAAAACTCAAAGTGACAGGTGAAATAAAGGTCAGCAGCACTTTTATTAGACTTGTAGTATTGCAGTCACAGTAAGCGCGCTGAATACTCTAAACCATGTGAAACCAAAATTCATAAATGGAGAATCATAAAAATAGCAACGTACAAACGTTTAGCGAGCTTATCAATGCACGCTTGACAGAAACTAGTAGAACGTACAGTATGCTGAACTTTAACTGTGTTTGCATGTTTCACATAGTCTGTATACTTGTTCTGAAGTGATATAGGTCGTAAACTACTTTCAGGTCTGATAAATTGTGTGCTGGGAAGATATATCCGCAGCTATGTCCACAGTGAATGCAATGGCTCATAGACAATAACTCTGAAATTTTGTAGATTTTCTTTGGTGGAGTTTCAGGACCCCCGCATTACTTGAACATAAAAGACCATCCTACAAAATGTGATGTTTCAACACCAAACTGACTCGAAAGCTTCAAGATTTTCGCGCAAAGATCGGTTCTAACATCAGAGTACATCGTCAGTGGATTCTTCACTGCCATTTTACTCGTCAATTATTTGCATAATATATTAAAAATTCTGCGAATATTGTCGACTATCATCAAATTTTCACGGCTTGCTCGTAAACAAGAGGGCGCCTTGTTCAAGACACAGTGTACAGCTGTCTCTCCGTCTGTTAAATTTCATTGTAGGAGAAACAGGCGTCACAATAGATACAAAATCCACAAATTGCATGTTTTAACTGCACAAAATTATTTGATGCTGAGATCATTAATTGCAAGTTCAGGATCTTTCTGTATTCTTTCAGTGAATTGGGCAAATAGAAGAATCGACAGTTCGTATAGGCGTGACCTTTATAAACTTTCATGTAGTGCTTGATTGTCCATTGAGTAGGAAAACTCGGAGTTCCGAACATATTTTAGTCGCACTGCGTCTAGAAAATAATTCGTCAGCTTTGAAGTTGTGAGTAGTTTCCGTCCAATTCTCATTTACATCAAAACAGTCGTCCTCTCCCGGTGATCTGTTCAACGTCTCGCCTTCACACGCAGTATGACGCCACCTTCCGGTGACAAAAATCCAGTCTTACCAAGCTGTATGGGTATCTAAAAAGATAAAAGTTCAAACATATGTCGGCCAGAAATTACATTTTAAATTCTCATCTAGTCTCGAACTTGAAACGCTCAAGTCATATTGATGTAAATCAAGAAAATACATCAACTTATTGAATCAGAGTTAGTCATCATATCAACGATCTCATTTTCCTTTAAACTGTACAGAGTAGTTATTCAGCGGAAAATTTTACTAAATAAACTGATAGTCAATTTAATGGCTTGATGGAGGTATGTCGGGCTGTGCAAATCGAATTATCGAATGCACCTTACTTTCGGCACAATAGTTAATTTGATCCTTATGTCATCTACAGTTTGTGTATCTACCCGCAAATGTCATTAAAATACCGGTTCTTCAGCACTGACAATGTAACGTCCAATGTTAATATTTTAACGAACTGCACACGAAATACACCAAATTTATACCAAACAATATCTTGAGATTTTGTAGAGCGGTCGGAAACTAAGCTTAGTAGTTCAAGTTAGGGTCTTTTCTTTAATTTTGTTTACTCACAGTCCCTCCATCCAGGGTGGAGGGACTGTGGTTTACTTTGTTATTCCGTTCTTTGGAAGGGAGAGGACCATTATTTTGATTATACCCCGAACAAAAATACTGACAAATTGTAAAAATAGACGTTGCATTTCATAATTTGTCACTGGATACATAAGTTAAATGATCAATACAGAGCCAGCTTTCCTTAACACAGATTGCGTGTATTTGAGTTCTATCGGAGCAAAATAATAAATTAAGATATTCAAAATTTACAATACCACAGTCTCAGCACAGGGCTCCAGAGTGAAATCTCTGAATATACGGATCAAAGCAATCTTAGCTTCCAGCAAGGCAAATCTCATTCCGATACAGTTACGAGGACCAGCTCCAAATGGCAGCCATGCGTAAGGATGACGTTTCTCTTTCTCTTCTTTGGTGAACCTTTGTGAAAGTTTATTACATCGTTTGTGTCACTTTTTATGATTTATTTCAATAAAACTAACAGTTATACAGATGTCATACATATCCATATGTTTACAGGTTAGTTCAATTTCTTTGCTTATACGCTAAAGGGAGGCGGTTGTCGAACCTGCACGTGTGTGACTTTTTTGTTTCCAAACAATGTCTTTCATGGATGATATCAAGATGCATCACGTCAACATAGCTGCAACATTTAAATTTTACAATATACATTTTTAACAAACATGTTTCAACTTTCATCAATCGCCAATGTACCCTCAATACAGTATTTACATCGGCAGTAGGGGTCCCTGGCAACCTTTGACCAGAGTTCCGAAGACTACCCCCCTTGGGGGGTAGTCTTCGGAAAATCGATGTCGATGTAATTACATAAACACAAACAAAGGAGAAGTTTTGAGATCAATCAATCATTAAGCCATTTTATCTGTCAGGAACTTTCTATCTCTCAACCAATATATCTGTCGATCTATATATACATCTACTTGTGTAGTGTGGTGAGGGAAATCTACCATTCAACACATTTTCGTCCATTCTGAACCTCAAATAGTTTATCCCTAATTTGATGCTGCACCAAGATAAACAATCCTCAACTGGAAGTGCCTTTGTCCCCGCTTTATCCTAAACTTGACAGACACTGACATGATCCGGAATATTTGTGAGAAACATACCCACCTTTCTGGGATGAATTTCTCTGGTTCTGGATAGATTTCTGGATTGTGATGAATTGCATAGATCGATACAGTGACGTACATCCCTTTCTTAATGTTTATTCCAGCGATTGTGACATCTTCATTGCATTCCCGGTCAAACCTGTCAATAGTACCAGAAAAAACAAAATTTAAGAACATCATTTTAAAATTTATATTTGTATAATCCATTTGAAAACAGATGTAAAAGATAATCCTATACGCATCTGTATCTATTTGCTAATACCAATGACTAAAATGACATACAACAGCCTAACGGTTGATTGTAGCGCAAAACCCTAAGTTTGCGGACCTTGATGGTATGAAAACCCCTTGCGTTTTCAAATATACAAATACATGTCACAGAATTGTCAAAATTTGAAGCACATTATGCTTCAAAATTTCATAGCCTCAGCGACTGCTTTAAAGTTCTTCTCCCGGCATTTAAAAGCGTTCTTATTCTCTGCAATAGGTTCTCGAGTACATTATCCACAGATTTCATTTCTCATCACTTCAATGCAGGGGTCGTCGGAACAGCTCCTGTGCGACCTTCGTGTTTACAAACGATGTATTTAATGCACTATATCCAGGTGCATCAAATCAGCATAGATGCAGTATATAAAATTTAAGATGTACATTTTGACAAACATGTTTCAATTTTCACCAATCACAACCGTACATTGGATACAGTGTTACATTTAGTCGTATTGGTTCAAGTACGATCTTGAAACTTAACTTTTACGGATTTGTAAAGGAACATCTTTATCGGACTATTGACACTCAAAACTCCAGTCCATGCTTTTCCGTAAGCTTATAACTCCAATTGATTATTGTAACAATAACAAAAGTAATTTCATTGCTGAAATAATGAAGGGCACAAATGCGTGTCTTACCTCAAGGAAGGTGGATACATTCGCAGTGTTTCACAGACAATCATATCCAAATATGGCATCTTTGATACAACGTCGTAACTCGGTTCTTCGTGGTTCGCCATCACGTCATCGATTTCGGCGCACAGTTTCTCTTGAATGTCCGGATTGGTTGCCATGGAGTAAGCAACGTAACTCATTAGAGTGCTCGTTGTCTCATAACCAGCAAGGAAGAATATGAGCGACTGGGAATGGAAGAAAATTGGTATTGTGTAAAACTCTGCCAGACATATCAGGGAAATTTATAATGGCAGAGCTAATTCAACTATCGATAGCAAAATAGTGATGCTACTGATTAACTTTCGCAAAGAAAAAGTTGACAATTAATTTTACTTCTCACTTATTTCGCAAATGAATGTTTAATTTCTTTTGATTATTTCGCATTATTATACATCTACCATCGAGAACAATAGAATTTTGCGTGCGCTAAAAAAGCCGTACGGAACGCCCGTTCAGTAACACGCACGGTTTCACGGTGCCCTATCCGTGCAGCTGTATCTGTAGTCTCGCATGCCAGACCTCGAAACCTGCGAGCGGCGAAGCCGCGAGCAGCGAGTAACCGCAGGTTACTACAGATACAGCTGCACGGATAGGGCACCGTGAAACCGTGCGTGTTACTGAACGGGCGTTCCGTACGGCTTTTATAGCGCACGCAAAATTCTATTGTTCTCGATGGTAGATGTATAATAATGCGAAATAATCAAAAGAAATTAAACATTCATTTGCGAAATAAGTGGGACGTAAAATTAATTGTCAACTTTTTCCGCTGCTCGCGGCTTCGCCGCTCGCGTCGCATGCAGGTTCGAGGTCTGGCATGCGAGACTACTGTATCTGCGGGCTCACTGTTGAAGGGTTTCAAGGGACGCATTGGACAAGTGCCAGAACATGTCTCGCGCGCTCTGTACGTACGTATGTAGTGCACACACACTATCCAGAACTTGTAGAAGCGTGTCCGAGATAGCGTTCGGTTCCACACCAGCACTATAAATCGGAAAAATTGTTTATATTGCACGAAAACGGACACTACTCTGACAATTGTATGCCCTGTCACGAATGTAAGATGTATAATAATAAAGTTATTACGAAAATACCGCAAAGGATGCACTCGGACATTGGCGTCACGCATTGCCCTCCGCTTCTCGTCGGGCGATACGCTGCTCCAATGTCTTCGCGCATCCTTTGCGGTATTTTCGTAATGACCTCATATTCTTTAATTTTTCTTCCTACGTAAAATACTTTACTGACCTGTGCAAGTATTTCTTCATTTGTAAAACCTTTGTGAAAATCGTGTGTATCTGACTTTCCATCCTTGACGAGTTTCACGCCATACTCATCCTCTTCGGTGTGACTTTCTTTGATGTATTGTTCATAAACATCATGGGCGTCCAACATCAGCTGTAGAAAGTCGACTCTCTATTTAAAATAACCATTTAATTTTTTTAATGTTTAAATCAATGCAATCCCGTCTCACGACAAGAAACGTGAAATAACACACATACACAATTCTCCTTTCACCATAGTTCATTGATAAATCCTTTCTAAAATCATATTTTGAATGCAAAACTGTATACAGATCTTGATCATAAATCTATAGGTATGAAATTCCTGTATAATCTAAAATTTTACTTGGATTTCTGCATTCTTATGCGTTTGACATGTAGAAATCCGCCATGTTGAAAATATGGTCGACTGCGGTGAACTTTAATGCCTCACTTACGTGGCAAAATAGGATTAAAGGTATCGAGAATGTGACTTGTATTTCAACCTTCGACTTTCTGAATGTGTATTAGTTTTTGTCAGGGTCAAACTTAATGTGTAGAAATAAAATGGTACGTTACACATGTAAGGTTACATTGGTGTCTCTAATTATTTCCCCAAAATGTTTTGAGTGATAAATGTTTTGCTAATATATTGGCAGAATACTGAAAGACTGGCTGTTATGCCCAACAACCTTTGCGGGTTTCTTCAGCGCCATCAACGGCGAAATTAGGATAACACCTGGGCAACTGATATGGACGCAATAACGTATACTACAAACCTTATTTGACGAAATCTGACTTTTTCTCATCTTGATAGTTTGTTCAGTTAAATCAGTAAAGTACTTCAGATTCTTTGTAGGTAATAATCCAATGTTAAGCCAGTTTAGCACTGGCACCAAGAACGGTAAAAAGACTGACAAAAGGTGGAAAGAACGACAATATTGGTATGATAAATGAAAAGAATTGAAAAAACTACCTAATCTACCACTAGCACAGCACTAAGCTGTAGATCAGGGTCAACATTATGTATCGTATTGCATCTGGTACCCTACTGTATAATCTGTAATTTAATATAAACGAGTCGTGCGGAAATCTGTGACCACGGACATAACACAAGTTTGCGTTCATATGAAGGAGAAAATAGTTTAATTTCTTGAAATATCTGCGACAACATTTTGTCATTTGATATAAACTGTTGTAATCATCGCTGTTCCCGTTGACAAGTAAGACCATATGACAAATAAGTGTAATTACTCACACATTATCAACACGACGGGGCTGAAAAAACCGAATGCAAATGCTTCCTTAGCATTCTTGACGAATGGATGGTCAGGCTGTTCCTGCGAATTCACCTCAATACCAAATCCAGCGCTTGCCATACTGTCTACCACATAGCAACCGAATAAGCTTCAACAGAGAAAAGGTATTGTAAATATAATATATATCAATGTCTGCATCAGAATATCCTATATTTTGTTCTGAATCTGAATCTTAATTTTGTCACAATTGACTTGTTGAAATATTAGTATTTTGTCTACGTTCACGCCCATGTTTGGTTTCTGTTTCTTTACGGTCTATTTCCGCGTGAAACAATGACCAATAATTTTACTTGCGATGCCACGTTATCGATATTTTGGTGTTGATGTACAAAATAAAACATCCCACGTTTCAGACGATGCACAAACATATTAGACAATGTCTCTTAGAATGCCTCTTGGGGACATATATTAGTACTCTCAAAATTTTCAATTTTTTTTTATATGACACTCTTGGGGGCTTATTTTAAAGCTCTCGGAGCAAGAAAAAAAATTATCGTCTTAAAATTGTATTTGTCTCCATGGAGTTGACACAGGGATGGCGGCCATTTTGAATTTCAAATATTGGTCAACATTGGGTAACTTGTTTTGCCAGAACCAAAATTTGCACTGTGACCCCCGATTTTTATTCTTCATTATGAAAGACAATGATCGAAAGATTCCTTGAGGAAATTTTGAGCACACCTATAAGTCTTTCACTTTTGAGGCGCTTACCACCTTAAGAGTTGCAGCTCTTATTTGTTATATCAATTAAGACGTTTTTAGGTCATGAACGATGGCAAAAAGTTCTTGCAGCTGTCATTATTTGTTTTATATGACAGGGGCAGATGATTCCACTGGCATTTGCTGTCATATGTGATCTATTACTTACTCTTTACACTGGATCGGCGTACCGTCTTCACTGTGTTTGCGTAGAATTTTAACCAGGTCTTCGGCGGCCTTGTTTACAATCGAAGACATCTGAAAAAATGGAATACTTTAGTTACACAGAGGGACATCGTAACAAGAACTGTGGAAAACATTCAGCTCCTTTGTGTATAGATTCCACCGTGTAACTTACGTGATCAAAGACAAAGTCAAGTATATAAGCCAAATGATTACCACAACAATACGAGAAGTACGTGGTAATATCGAGAGTTCTCTGTAACTCGTTTGCTGTCGAGACATGGCATTGCAACAGAGCTGTGAGCACACAACGAAAAAGAATAACAACTGAAACAATAATTTATCAATAATTGCAATTACTTACGACGAAAACATGTTTTTGTCCCTAAAAGTACTGTCAATGGATTTTAAAAGTATCAAACAAGTTTTAATACGGAAATTGATGTCCTTCATTTTGATCAGAATTTAATACTGTTTATATACACTCAAAAGAAGCTGTTTCTGCAATGAAACTATTTGCGATGGACCAAAGGAGAAGTTCGCTGAGGTCGTGTAATTCAAAGACCGGATTTTTCAAAGCCATGGCTATTGCTATCTTGACGTGGACTTCATTTGGTCTGTATGGGATCATTTCTAATAACAATCAAGAGCGGACCGATGAATCGTAGCTGTTGGTCTAATAGACTTACCAGTCTCATCTTGGATCCACTGAATGCTGGAGTCAGCGTGTTCCTTTTGTTCTTCCAGTTTTCATTTGTCAACATGGTTAGACCAGAGTCTAGAGGCTTATTGTTAATTGGTAATCGCTGCAAAAAAGAGACAAATGCATTCCTTTTAGTTGATACCTACGCGTGCGTATGTTGCCTTTCTAAAGGTTTTCTCTGCACTGGGTGAAAAGATACTTATAACACATTTCGGTATACACATGGCACATGACATAGAAACTGATATTTGCTTGCCTGACCACTAGCGTCACGCGATATAAAGGTCCTTGCTGCATAGTGAAATCAGAATAAAAAATAACATTGATCAATGTTATCGTGCAATCATCGGAAAGTGCATAAGCACAAAATAACATTTTGTCTTTTGCAAATGTAACTTACACATACTTTTCGAAAATATCAGAAACGAGAGTAAAATGAGGATTTAAACATGTGATACACCGGTATAATGCTGAATTAGTCTGGTGTCTTGTACACATCGAATTGTACTCCATAATATTATTTCGAAGTGTGTTTTCGTACGTACATGTGACACATGTAAGCAACTGCGTTCACAAATCTGAAGGTGTTGACGGTCATGGTGTCATCTTTTTATGCCCTGGCGTTAAATTTCTTGAAGCTTTATCCTGATAACTAAAATTAAGTACTGATTAGCTATCATTCACGAATTACTTGTTTTTTTGCCTTTCCACAGCGTTGCTATGTTCATCACAGACAATGACAGTATACACATTCCTCGCAACTTAAAGGCTGAACATTGAAAACTTGGAGACTGGTCATTAACATGACGTCATCCTGTGATGTCTGACGTTGAGTGAAAAAGCGCCGACAGAAACTGCCATCCATTCACACTTACCCGTCTATTGTAAAACGACACGAAGTTCTTGACACAAATCTGTTTGCAAATTTCTGGATCGGAGAACATCAGCACTGGCGTGCGGCCTTCATAAGTTCTTGAAAAACAATTGCACATTGTATAGTCTTTTTAAAACTAAACATGAAAAAGTTAACCTAACAGATATTTAGTTCTCCATAACTTAAATATATGGCATATTTCGGCTGTAATGCAATTTGATTATAATAAGATGTGAAGAGATTGCGAATTTTGTTTATTTATTTGTTGGACAGAAACAGAAAGAAAACAGCAAATGACACAAAACATGGTAATATTTTTATCTGTGTATCTGACTTCAATCATATTGGCTGTAAAGCTAATAAAGAGAGGCTCAGAACATCCGGGGGTTTTGGGGGTTTAACATGACTTGTATTGATTAGGATTTCCTATAACACAATTCAAAAAATGAGGCATTCCATCGTTTTCCCAATTCACTCACCATAATTTACCTTTGCTTAGTAATATGATGTTATGATATAACTTGAGATAAATAAAACATAAGTAAACTACTTTGTCGATATATAAGTACAATATTGACAGCATTACCCGAACACTTTTCCGTACTTTTTGGCCCATTCGACGTCCTTCTTATATACACCCTATGGGGAATGGAATGCAGGAACGTGTTATAAAGTGTTAAATATATGAAACCAAACATTTCAATTTTCGTCATAAAACAAAACAAATGAAAAATTCATTTCACAAGATGCAGATTGTAAAAAAAGTCATTGATATGTTTTATGATACTCACGACGCTTAACTGCATTGCATTTCCCACCATCGGCCATGGAGCTGGTCCCGGTATTCCCATTGCTTTAAACGTTGAGTAGGTCCACGTTGAGTATCTTCAAGGTGGAAGAACGAAATATACATACACATAAAAATGTGTCACTGTCAAGTGTCAAGTTTGCAGGCAACACAGACATCTGTAGCAAAGACTGTAGATCGGCATGGACAAAGTACCACAGGTCAGTTATACGTGTATGGGTCTCGACAAACCCAGGGACATCAAGTGTTTTTTAAAAATTTTAATGATCTCGCGCTGATAAAGAATTGTATAGTCTACAATACTTAAAAGTATACTTGGGAGTTAATATGTTACATAGAGTATAGGCAAATATTTTTTTCAAAATAGCAAGTAATTTAATACTTAAAGCTTTGTGACCTTGGATCAAACCGTTTCAACTGAAGTAATATGTCATATCGATGAATTATGCTCTCATCATTTAAGTATTACATCACAGGGATGATACGTTAAAGAGCTTTGAAACAAAACAGGAATTATTAACTTCGTCAATTTAAAGCCGAGCTTACTGTCTTGAGAGAAAATGTGTAGGATAGTGTGCATCTCATGATATATGATTTATCGAAATGTTTCTTTTTACCATGTTATTTGTTTTTCTCTCTCAAAATCTACGAATTCCTAGTTCCTAAAATCTTATTCCCTCCTGTATTCCTTCATCACTGTTTGTGATTACTGAGGGAATTTGTCAAAACCGTGTTGGTATTATGGGGAGAGGTCTAAACCAGACAGCAAACTTTCCAATGTGTGGCCAGAAGGCAAGAGTAGAATTACCAACAATGCCCTTCTCATTCAATAATTACCACTAGGAATAGCGTGTATTTAAGGTATATCGCGCCTCGAGGACATATATTCGGACTCTCAAATTTTTACAATTCCTTTCTGATATACCACTTGTGGGGGCTCATTTTGAAGCTGTTGGAGAAAGAAAACTTTCACCGGCTTAGTTTTTCGAAAATCGAAAATTTTATTTTTCTCCATTAAGTTAACACAGGGATAGCGGCCATTTTAAATTTCAAATATCGGTAAATCTTGGGGTATTTGTTTCTCTAGTACAAAACTTTGCAGGGTGGCACCTGATTTTTATTCTTGATTCTGAAAGAGAACGGTTAAAAGATTCCTTAAGGAATTTTTGAGCAAAATTTGTGATTCACTGACGAGGCGCATACTACCTTAAAAATCAAACTTACTATTACCGCTGCCATTATGGCCTTAATGGTATAATGTTCTATCCCAAACAGCAAAATGCATATTCAGAGCAACCGAGATTTTGCGTGGTCTTCGATGATCGCGTGATTACACGATATCTTGAGATGAAAGACCATAAATTCTGTATTACTATTAAGATAGCTACTCCAACGAGTGTCGACTTCTGGTTTGCAATGGTGCATACAAACGACAGATTCAACCCCTTATTAGAGTTTCTTGCACTGGAGTTTTCTCATCATTTCGCAGCACATTATTTAAAAATCGATGTTTCTAATTTAGCTTGTTATATAGCATCATTGACCTAATGTCTGATCCTTTACGGCAAAAATTATCAGAAGCAAAACAGATTTTTCAAACTCATCAACGTGAGGAGCGAGCCTTCGATAGTTTTATATTGTCCAATGCAATTCTGTAGATAAAAAGAAGTCGCTTGAATTAGCCTATCGTGTATCTATACCAATTCACACAAAGGTAATTTCACTTCGATGAGCGGAAGTTAAACGTCCAACCTCAGATGATAGCGAAAGTATCGGATTGCATAGTGAAATCTGCATAAACGGGCTGCATGCAATGCCGCACTGGTATTTCGAGGATAATTCCCTTTATTGCCTTCACCCTCCACCCTACATGCTTTCATGTTTCAAGTACAAAATAAATTACAGAAATCACAGATTTGAACCAGGTGCACTTCAAAGAGTGAAAATTGACAACATCAACCACTTCTACAGCTTTTGCCGCAAATAACGCCCCGACCAAAACATCTTGCAATAAAAAGGCCAGAGCGACCTCTCGTTGAAGGCTGTAGATAACGTAGTCGCTGAACCATGACCTAATGCTGCTATGCTTCTTGCCTATGGACGTACATCCATGATGAGCAGCCAAAATTTACAGTAACTCTGCATTAATGAAACGAGTGTTGAAATCCACCACAGCACCATACCCTCCACGCTTGCATTTAAAGACAGCCGTCCTGGAATAGAACTTGCTACTGTCTCAAACTTGAATTTGCAATCGTTATTGACGAAAGCACCTCGATGTCTGGCTTTTATATCATTTCAACAAAATTTGCGAAAGGTGTGCAGATACAAATAAAGACAATATCACAATCAAGCTCTGCATATCAACTCCATCCAGCATTCACAGCAGCTACCACTCCGCGTAAGTCTGGTGAACCCTTTATTTTGTTTGGAGCCAAAAGTATGCAATCTATTGAGGGGTTACATGTACTACTTCATATATATGTGTTTAGCTGATGTACTATATACGAGTTAATTCGAGTTAATTCTAATGAAATACCTGCATGAAATACTTACAAATACAGCAAAATCAGCACGATGGTCGCTAGAATTAACGATTGGGGTAGCTCAATACCAAAAAGCTCCATGTTTCCCGTAGAGTTCCCTGTTGTCGGGCGGATCAAGGAGTAGAACACGACGAAATTGACACGGATGGGTTGTGAACTTATGCCCCGACGCCACTTCACCTGATAAGGCTATATAATGCGTACGCATGCGCACAGGTGACGTCAAAAGTCAGAGAGATCGCATGCGTGACAAAATGTGAAGTAGAAGTATACCATACTTTTAAATGACGTGTCTTGATGATTGTTGGACATCCACCAGAAAATGTTAAATTTGATAAATCTTTCCAAAACTGAGCAAAACACTGGAGATTCGAGAAAAGCACGTTGGTTATGTAAGTTACCATACATTCTAGGTGGATGCAAATACCCCTCTACCGAACTTTTCCGAGCGATTGGTTGGTCAGTCTGTTTTTTTTCGTAGCGAGGAATTTCCTATACCATGACGTCGTAGGCATTAGCGTGACGTGGCGTGTCAATATTAGAGTTTAGCTTAAGCTTCGGCCGTTGTGCGTGGATTAGACTTGACAAAACCACATACTTTGAACAAAGCTATTACCAAAATTCCACACGCCAACTCGAAAGTGGAATGAATGCTTCTTTGACTTGGCGTAGAAGCTATTGAGTGGAAAACGTTTTGTTCCACCATTAGTCAAAGTCAATTCTGGAAGAAAGTGAATTGTTTGTCAATTTTCGAGGATCAACATTAATATTGCAAATTGCAAGGGTTTAATGCTTCCCAAGCAAGGTCAAAGTATATATTAAGGAGAGACACGGGGGTGTCACTCCACGCATGTAAAAAAAAAATCACCCCGCAAAAGGTAGTGACGAGAAACTTTGATTCCAAAGACATTTCACTCGCACGCTTGAAAGGACTTTTCATGTTCATCTGGACTGACCTTTGACCTCTCTTGAGTGACGTGGTCCGTACCTCGCAGTGAAGTCATTCGTTCGACATCTTGCGCACCACACCCGACAGGTTCACATCCATTTGCTTAAAGCATATTTTGTCGTTGATTGTTGGACATGCAACTCTAGTTTTGAAAAGTGAACTGCAGTTTACAAAGATGAAGTCACAATTGTGTCTTAATCACTCCATACACATATGTGAAGTACAAATACTGATTCATTCATCCACGCACTTACCATGACAAGAATTATGAAGTTTTGCACCACCCCCACACATTTTCTTTCGGATAATTCAAATTTTGGCGAAACGATTTGAAAATTAGAAACGAATACATGTTTCAACAACTTCACTACTCAAAGTAAACTCTCAGAAAGTATTCCAGATAAGGAGGAGAACAACAACTGTTTATTGCATTACAAAGTAAAAATATCTTGATAAACATGATAAAGATGATAACTTACATTGAGTCCAACAAAATGGCACTATATATGGCAAAGGGAGTCAACAGTGTTTTAATAAAACTCTCGATACAATGAACCATACAAGAAATACATGATAATGTTTGTAAATGTTATGGAAACTTTATAACATTATATATCTCTTGCAGCCATCATACAGGAATAAATAAACATGCGAACTATTAGTAAATATGGCAAGATAATAAAAGTTTAAATTTTCGCACTTGATTTGTCAAAAAAATATTATTCAAAGGCACTGAAGTCAGTTGTATGGCAAAATACATGCAAGCTGCGGCGAGTAACAAAAAGTGGTATACCTAGGAGAAATACTAATATTGCTCATTTGATCTAAACTTGTGTGCTCGGATTTTAAAATCTGGTTACAGGACTAACACGCTAATGTAACCTGTTGACAGCCCCCTTGCGCAGTTTCTACGTCTTGTGACTTCGCTCCATCGATCGCCGAAATTCGGAAAGAGCGCGCAGCACTCAGCCATGCTAGGATTCACGGCATGCCTGCACTGTAAGACTCGCTCACAATAAGTAGAGTAAAACACGTTAGGACGACCAAAGCAAATGAGGTATGGGGAACTGACGACAATTAAACGGTAACGTACGATCGCCTTTACTTCGGAAATTGTTCGATTGTAGGGTCAGCGCATTAATAAATATGACATCTCGGAATTCAGATGAATATGAACAAAACACTGAAATTTGGCGGAAAATGGATGAACTATATTATTTTCCAAATCGTTTCATGTTTCGGGCATCACAGTTCAGGGATGCAAATCGACC
>LD351502.1:44746-89315 GCA_001465055.1 Ptychodera flava | reverse complement strand
TGCGCAGTCTATACTTCTGTAACGTTTTGCAAACCAGAGTTCATCTCCCTGATGACCGCATCCACCTCCGGGAGATACGATTGCAACTAACCCCACTCATCAACATCAAGAGTTGTTCCTTAAGGAGTTGGAAAGCCATTTGGAAAATTCCTAATGTGGATTTTTACTGCACTGCACCACACAGATACGCTGACGCATTTACTGTTCTCGTTGAGTGAAAATCTTCTGTCTTGAGACTCAGCTATCTTCGTACGACGATTACTAGAGGACAAGATTTGATAAGATTATTCGTTATACAAACAGTTATATTAATTTAAAGCTCTGGTTGTTTTCGACATCACTGAAATTCAGTTTGATTATTCCGAGAATTTATATGAAACAATCATATGTATGATATGCTAGATACTGACAGGAATGTAACTGAAACGAATTTCTAATCGTAGGATTTCGTCGACTCAAATTTACGAAATACCACAGTCTAAGCTCTTCCATTGAAAAAGATAAACAAGTATCGACCACCCAGAAACCTGAACAATTCGCACGATTTTAATGTTATTGCTATTGAGAATAAGCAAGTCAACTTTCATGTAACTTTTAAGATAACTGTCATACAAGATGGTTGGAAATCCTGCAACCAACTGCGACTCACAACGCGCAGAAATTTGGAATCTCTGTTATGATTTGCGGATAGAGCGCACGCACACCGGTTGAGGACCTGTAACGATACCACAAAACAAAATCATAAAATTACATAATTGTGATAAAATATTACTTTCTATCTCTACAATCATTCGGTTAAGACAGGTTCCATATACATATATATTTATGGACTCACAGCAAAGACAGTTTCCTGTCATTCTCTGAGTAATGCGACTGCACTTCACTTGCTTTGTAGACACGTGTAAAAGCATGTAAACCCTCTGATATGAAGAATTCATGCAAATCCCAATTCACTGAGATTGGATTCTTCTTGTTGAATACAGTCATCGGATTGTATTTTCATGACAAGTGTAATCAAAATCAAACTGGGAATTTGTTTTGTTAAATTGTAAAATAAAGTTTCGGAAAATAAAATGGAGAATGTACTTCGAAATATGATGTTGAATTGTGGAACTGTCAGTGAAATGATGAATTAGCTGGTTTCCATGGATCGTGTGTGAACACGGTATCAGTTACACCCTAGACGAAATCACAGAAGTTTCAGACAAGGGTTCACTAAAAAATTGAAAGCTGAAAGGGGTTGCTCAAAATGTGGAGAGAAAGAGGGCGTTACTCAATTTTTGGTGCAAAATGAATTAAAAGTCTTCTCAGATTGCACCATTTCACACATCAATTTCTCAAAATTTTCCACGCAAGAGATTGGACAACCCCCTCTGACACTCCCCCCTCAGCCTCTCGCGTGTTCTCCCCCTGTACTTTCAAATTCTGCCCTGTCAGATATCTCACTGAAAACCCTGTCATGATACTGATCATCCAAAGTGAACAATATACTCTATGGTCGTATACTGGTTATAGTGTGAGCTTTCACATCTATATTTTGTTGTGACTTTGAAGTTCATTTTGTTGGTTTCACCTTTTTCAACCGTCATGAGATAACGATGATAATTAGCAGGGTAA
This sequence comes from Ptychodera flava, assembly GCA_001465055.1. NCBI lineage: Eukaryota > Metazoa > Hemichordata > Enteropneusta > Ptychoderidae > Ptychodera > Ptychodera flava. The sequence continues at coordinate 87,698 of LD351502.1, read as the reverse complement.
CACTAGGATTTAAAAGGTCTTTACTATATATTGATATTTAAGCTTTCTAATTGGGAGAAGGTCAGCCAATGTCCGTGTTAGAGGTGGTTACTCAATCATGGTTGGCAAGGGGGGGGGGGGGGGTTAATCGAAATTTCAGAGTTTCCGATGAATTTCCCCCACCCCAGGCCGTAAATAATGATTGCGCCCTTATAGGGTGTCAGGATTAGATAAACGTGTATAAAATATGTGTTGTTACGATTATTATTTCCAGGAGAAAATATTTCACCTATTTTATGTGTTTAAGCCAAAAATCGTAATATTAATAAAGTGCAATTATCGCTTTTGGAATGTCAACTATCAAACAAAGCAACAACAAAAAATTTACACTCAATTAATGGACAAGGGTGTTCCTGATCTTGACATTGTTATCTTTACACTGATTTAGCCGACAACTCATTGAAGCAAAGTTGAACAATTATAATTTATACATATATTATCAACTTTTGGCGCCACAAGTCTTGATTACGTTACTTCTGTCAGAGATTTCAATTTTATCCGTGCTATTGTTTTTGACAAGCACATCTAAATACTAATTCATGTGACATGGTTTCAGTGATCAACATGGAAAATTACTATCGCAATGTTTCATCAAATTGAGTGTGTAAGAAACAAGTCGAGTGTGTAAGAAACGAGCCAATTAAAGTTTTCTTCTTGTAAAGTATTTCAAAGCTTGAAATACATACACAAATACATGAAAGCTCCGTTTTGTGCCTGAAGCGGGACTTAGACCTCTGCCAGTCTAGATCATGGATTGATGCAGCTACACTTCCACAAAACTTCATCAACTACAACTCAACGTATCTCTTCCATGAGATAGTTCCCCTGAAGGTCATATTTTCTATAGGAGTTACCAACATCACAGGAAAAATCTAAACTGAAAACACTTTTAGGCATGCGTATTGTTTTTAAGTCACTCTGACGTTTTTACTCTCGTTCATTGTTTTACCATCTTTTCATACCAGTTGTTTTCTTATAGTTTTGCAATTTTTATATTTTTGGTTTATTTGCCTGGTTGTTTTCATTTTGTACACCGCCTGTGAACACGTCAGTGGATATATGGCTCTTTATAGGTGTTTAATTATTATTATGATTGTTTATATTTAAATTCCAGTAACATGCACACGGTGAAAGCTATCGGTTCTAAAAAAAGATTAAGTGGTGACAGTGTCGACATCCGCTTACGCCATTGAGGCCATATTGACGGTCGGTGCACTTCGTTATTTCATTTCAATGTCACCATTTTAACAATAAATTTTTAACGGTTTCAAACAATGGTGCTTAGGGTGCATCGACTGACCTAGAACTATGATGATGAAATCCTTCAACCCAAACTTGCGATTGTTAACAAATGCAAAAAGAAATAACGGCATATTTCTCCAAGAATTGTTCTTTATAGGACCATAAGTTTTTCATAGATGCTTGAGAAAATAAATGTTTCTCTAATTTTGTCTTATGTCAACCACAGTAACTGTTTCTTTCTACTCTCCAAAGCATATTTAGATACACAGTATTCAGCTCATCAACTCAGCCTTCACAGAAGTAGATTATATTATTATTATTATTATTGACAAGAGAATTTAGGTCAGGACTAGAATTCAAATAAACTATAAACAACAGCGTACATTTTACACAATCATATACACGTTGTGTTGACAAGCTAATTAGCTGGTGTTTAAACATGCTTTGGGGAGAAAAACAAGAACTTGCAATTGACATTGAAGATAAAAAGCAGAGCAAGGGTCATAAGTCACAGCTACTGGTACTTTTACAGAATATGTCATGCATCTTCCCATGTGCATTTCAAATAGCAAAGCAGAATTTAACTTCTCAGGTTATGATAAAATTTACTTAGAGAGCTGTCATCAGTTCTGATATGAACAAATAATTCTCTGAAGTGAAGAGACACACACGCATGTTCAACAACAATTCAAAATAAGACAAAGAAAAGAGACAAACATTATCTCTTCAAGTAACTTTTCTATAACTGATAGCATTTAATGTCCTTGACTTCCAATCATTCAACTTGTTGATCCATTGTGATGAGTGACAGTGTACTTCCGCGGTTTCCTTATACGATGGTCAACAACCATGGAAATCGGACCAAGCAGCGCATGTGGGAATTCCAATGAATCAAGATTCTTAACTTTTCTAGAATTTTTGTGGCGGGTAACATTCAAAACAAACGGTATAAAATGAAAAATAAAAATATCAGCTTGAAAAATCGAGGATTCGATGAAAAGTAGTGGGTTCAGCCGTATGAAATATGATGATGGCAAGGTCATGTTGGGATCGTGAAACTGACGACAAATTCTCCCATATTACTCTTTTGCGAACTCAATTTTCGGAGGAGCCAACAAAAACAAAACATCGCCACTTTCTCTGAGAGTGAAGTTATCGACTCCTAAAAGTTGATCGACTTTTACATTATTAGAGCATTGAACAATTTCCATTGCGTATTCGATAGTACGCGGTTATCTTAGAAGATGCAGAAAAATCCTCTACTTAGGGTGGTATACGCCTCGAAAGTGAAAGACTTCAACTCTTCGCTCAACAAACTACCAACCGTTCTCTAACTAAACCATAAATAAAAATCAGGGTCAAAATTTGGTACCAGAGAAACAAATTGCCTAAAATTTACAGATACATGTATTTGAAATTCAAAATGGCAGAAACGAGAAAGAAATAAAATTTTCGGTTTTCACAAAACTAAGAAAACGAAAAGTTTACTTACTCCAAGGGCTTCAAAATAAGCCCCTAAAGCTGTAGAGAATTAATTGTAAAGATTTGAGAGTCCGAATATCTGTTCCCGAGACGCATTCTACCTTAAGGTAGAACGCACCTCGGTGACAGACATTCGAACTCTCAAATTTTTACAATTCTCTTCTGATATACCACATATGGGGGTTCACTTTAAAGCTCTTGGTGAAAGAAAACTTTTCACCGGCTTAGTTTTTCGAAATTGGAAATTTTTTATTTTTGTCCATAGAGTTAACACAGGGATGGCGGCCATTTTGAATTTCACACCTCGGTAAATCTTGGGTAATTTGTTTCTCTAGTACCAAAATTTGCATGGTGACCCCCTGTTTTTATTCTTGATTTTGAAAGAGAATGATTGAAAGATTCCCTGAGGAAAGCTATAGCAAAAGTTTAAGTCTTTCACTTTCGAGGTGCATATTACCTTACAAACAGAATACATTCAATCGACGTGTGCGTGTCATCTCTAAACCAGCTAAACGATAAAGTCGGTGTAATATTTTGGGTTAACTTCGGATGATTTCACTCAATCACGTACAGGATACTTTACAATAATATTTTATTACGTCATTCATTTATATTTTCATTAAACTACAAATCACAAAAAGTGCTTGCTTTTTGTCAGCAAAAGTATAGCAAAACATTAAACCTGGAATTTTATATTTCAACCTATTACACAAACGTGTTCGAAGCTATGCAACAGAAAATATCCCATTACAAGGCTTTCATGAAAGAAAATTACTAACATCAACAAAGTTTACACCAAATATTTTCAACAATATTCAAAGGAAAAGCTCACATTTCGCGGTAAACAAGGTGTCTGAACGGATAACTTATATAAACAATATTTATAAAAAGACTTGCTCACGATGGTAGGCATCAATGACATCATAATATAAAGGGATTACAGAATTTGCCCTGTGAATCCTGCATCTGAATATATATTTCCTCGAATATTCTCGACGAACGAGGACATAAATAGTCCATACCATTAGATCTTGGGAGGCGCGGTCGAATTGGCAAACAGCTCGGAGAGCAACAATCGCTCTGAAAACGATTACGATCTTGGTCCTGTTGCATAACAAAATAAAATCACGTGACCAACAGCCGAAAACAGTGTGCAATTCCCGACGGAGTATTCGCGCTGTACCGATTCCGAAGAAAATCGCCAGAATCGTGAAACACGAAAACTGCGCCTCCCCAGAGATCTAATGGTCCGTGCCTTAGTTGAATGACGCTCATAAAATTTCTGATATCATTTCGTTTAGTGTTAAATTTGCTCCGATGGTCAAATGTAGAAAACGTTATGAATATTCATTTGTCCAATGTAATCGCTATCGACATTCAAAACTTTACTGGACTCTGAACTCTGGCTAAATGACGCAGTTTCTGATACAAAACGGAAACTACGTCATCTAGGCACCATTTGCCAATAAGTTTTACCGCAAGGACCATTTGACAAGCGACCAAGTCTTACATCTGTCGGCACAAGGACGCCGTACCACACCAAGTAGAAGGCAATCAAAACTAGTGCCAAAAGTTTACAATTTTGTTTCTCCAATACTCAGTGATCAGGCCGTTTTGATAGATGCTTGAGAAAATTGATGGTTCTATCAAGTTTGATAAAATGCTATATACCTCTAAGTACAAAAAATGCGGTGGCAGAATATTTCAATATTCCGCAATTATTTGGTCTCAGTGTCTGAACCAATACGTACATCGTTGAATGCGGAAATTAACGGCCAATAAAATTCGAGCTCCGCAAGATCATTGAGCAACAATTCGTGTATTTGCCACCCCCTCATGTTAGACCCTTCCGATCCATAGTCTATGGTTTTTTCGATGTTATAGTCGATGTGAATGGCGGAACAGCGATGCATGTGGACTATTTTTACGATGTTGCATTCTAAAAGTGCAAAAGTTTCACCACACAAACTGACAATGAGGTGTTACATACGGTATGAGACGTGTACACAAGTTTTCAAAACATCGCATTGTCAAGGGTAGCTGCTCGACTTGTTCCCCTATTGTCACAACAAAATCTATGGCAGTGAAAGTCCGTCTTCAACTACACTGAAATCCGAAATGTACCCATACTTATCGATGACGACATTAAACCTGACGACATTAAACCAGTACAGCGAAAATGTCTTTCCCTTCTAATTATGCCACATCTAAAAAGTGACCATTCTGTGCGGCAACTTGGCAATAGAGGCAAACGTTTCAGGTCGAACTGAAATCGTATTCGTTATATAGTTTCACTGTCTGTCAGACTTTGAACGCCATTTTGTCCACATGAAACATGTCACTGTACGTTCCATGGCCGGACTTTAAAAGAGTTCGTTGCACGAACTGGCCCACAGCTGCCGTTTCTAAAGTCTGTACATAAATTTGAAAAGTTGAACGGCTGCCTTCAACCATAGACTGATATCAGCCACAATCTCTTTCACTGGTCGGAATTCCCTGAAATTAAGTAACCAGTACTGTCCATGCCATTGTTGTCACGTGACATCTGACACCGTGGTCGGAGGTAAAAATTGTCTCCCTTATTCTAGTGATTTCAACAAGTCTTTGTATCTTCTCGACCCGGTCATTTTGGGACAAGTTTTAAACATGGTTCCGCTCATGCGCAAATCTGTCATGCTGGTCCACTCTATATAGTCCGCCGCCAGCAGGTTTACCTTGGTGCACACCTGGTCGATTGCCTTTGGATCTTCCAATTCGAAGCCTTCGTGGTTAGTCGGCTTGACAAGCAGTGTCGATAACAGTATTCCCATGTAGGCGCCGGGATTTGCCACTGGTTTGACAATTTTTGATGATTTGTAGAGCCCCTTGGCCACAAACTTTGACATCAAAAAGGCCTTCGTGTTGCAGTATGGGGGAAAATATTCCGCCGGCCAATCATTCTCTGATACGTACTGGTCATCCTCTCGATCACGTGATGGTTTTTGGTTTTCAATCACTTTCCCAAGCATCAACTTCTTGGGCGTCTGAACACTTTCCAGATAATCTATGACGTTGTCGTAGTCGATGTACATTGGTTGTTTAACGATCATGGCGTAACTGAAGTCGATGCAATTCAGATTGATCCAAGTAAGGGCCTGTATAACCCTGTCTTTGTTGGCATAGTCCGGGTCCTTATCATCGATGACCACAACATCCAAAAACATCCTGTGTTCATTCTTCAAGTATAGCATGACGTTCTGGTCCGGCGTTTTGTTGACCATGAAGAACACTATGATTCGTTTGTCCTGAACAACGCCGGACGTTGCCCATGTCGTTCTGAGCCATTTGCGGACAACGTAGTCAAGCGTTGGTCCTTGTATGACCACCAGGAGAAAAATAGGACTTTTCAGCTCGTTTGCGTACTGTGCACATTTGTATTGGTCTAGTCTTGTCCAGTCGACGTTCTGGATGGCGTCACCAGCTGGGCGTGACCCGATGGGGTCCTTTCTCAGGTGCAGGGGTGCTTCGCAGACTTTGGTGGCGTCCAGGTGCGACATCTGTATCCAGTAGCGGTAGTACATAACCGTGTGCATGTGGTGAGAGACAAGCGATTGGCGAACAGAACATCGGTGTCTGTACATCCCGTGCATATCAAAGTGGTTGTGAGGAAGCGGAGCTCCGCCAACACTGGCCACAAGAATACCTACGTACAGATCTTCCCATCGGAATGGTTTCGAGTGGCAAGACGCTTCGTAGACTTTCAATGCCAGGTCCCCGGACATCAAATATGCGGGACCAGCGTTATAGGTCGGATAGGTATCGTGCGGCCAAACGTGTCTGGGAGTGTACCACTTGTTCTCGATGACTCTCAGAGGTTCCGTCCCGACAAGCGCATCTCCTAGATAAAAGTCATTCCTTGGGGCATCTTTCAAATATGCCATCATATTGTCTGTGTGCAGAAACACATCTTCGTCAATTTTCAAGACGTACTTCGCATTTTGACAGTATTCAGCGACGTACCTGTACAGCATAAGTGTTTTCAACACTAAATGGTCGTAACTTTCCATGAACGTTTGCTGCAGAATGTCGCCATACTTGGCATTTTCCTCATCCACTGCTGTCTGTAGCTCGCTGTCACCTGGCGGAATGGCCAATAGAAACAGCGCTACTAAGTTGAGATTTCCCTGGTCCTTATTGTAATACTTTCCCCAGGTCTCTCTGATCGAGTTCCGAGTCGAAGAATTGGCGGGTGACGACAAAATTCCGGCGAAGAGAAAGACGTCGCCTGATTCTTTACATTTGTCCGGATGATTAAGACGGAAATCAAAGCTGTGTGGTTTGGATACAGCGCCATCAGTGATCGGCACGAATCTGCCATCAATACCTGTGTTGTCATAGGACAAATGAGAGAAAGATGAACTCTCCTGGTCGCAGTCTTCAAACTCGGACCACTGCCACTCCCGCCAATACAGATACAAGTTGACCACCAAATTAACTCTCGGGCAGGTTGCGACCAATAAAAATTTCAAGTCACACATCGAACGCTGTTCATCGCCGACATAAAAGCCCTGGTGATTGGTCATCTGGAAGCCCATCTCCTTGGAAGCCACTCCGAAGAACAGATCGTCATGTGGAAATTGTTTCTTCTTTCGCAAGGATGGCATTATGTCCCGTGCAATGTCCTGAGCCATCAGGTAGGCAGCACCATCTGGATAAGGAGGATAAACTGCATCGGGAAAAACAGTCTCGCTTACATATCTCAGGTTGCCTTCATCGCGTATCGGGGCTTCGTTTTCAATGACTTTACCGACGATAACTCTCATTATAGGCAGAGTATCTATGTATCGAACCATGTTATCTACGTTCACAACCACGTGGTCTTCTGTTTTCAAGACCCACTTGGCGCTGGGACAGAACGAATTCACCCACTCAAATCCCATCAGCAACGTCGCTGTCCTGCGTTTCCCCGGCGCTTCGATGTTGACGATGGCGAGGTCTTGATATTTTTTGTTCTCCAACAGCACTTTGTCGTTGACCGCTTCATCAGGTGACAGCCCTACGATGAAAATAACTTGGACTCGTCTCCCCGGCAACTTCTTCGTGTACGCGGCCCAGGTCTCTCGAATGGCAACGCGGCGCCCTTCATGTTCGGGACTTGAGATGACAAGAATCAACAAAGTCACCCTGATGTGGATCTCTGCTTCCGAGCATAGCTTGCTGTGGTTGGTAATGAACTTGTACTTGGCGTTTTCATCGATTATTTGCGGTTGTCTGGGATCACCATCAGCTTCACAGCTGAGCTGACGCAGTTTTCCCCATTCCTGCCGAATCTGGTCTGCGCCGGAGAATCCCCAGACAAATTCTGCTTTCTCATTGCAGAGGCCGTAGAAGTCGTCGAGTGGCTTGTTGACGTAGCCGAGCTTAAACCCAGCATGGTTCTGCGGACTGACACCCACACTCTGCAGGAGTATTCCGAGGTAGACATCTTCCAGAGGCACACGCTTTATTTCCAAACTCTTTTCATGAACCCTCTTGACTACATCAACAGACAGCAAATACACCGGGCTTGACAAAAATGCTGGGTAGGAATCCCCAGGAAAGTCTTTCTCGGACATGAAAAACTTACTATCTTGATTCCTGTTTGGTTTTATACCTTCTCGCAAACTACCCATGGCAATACCACTGTTTTCTTTGCCTTTGATGAAGTTAAGGATGAAATCGTTCACCAGAAGCATCCTGTCTGATACCTGCAACAAATATCGTGTGTTGGAACAAAACTCGTTCACCCACTGTAAACTGCCGATGAGTTTCAAGGTTTCGTTCTTTCCCGAATCAACAACGTCCAATTTTAAGATATCGCTGTGTTCGTTGATTTCATTCTGAAGCGATTGGTCGTCGCTCTGTCTCGCACTTTTTCCAGATATGAAAAGGACTACGATGTTCTTGTGTTTCTCCTTCAGCCACGAAGCCCATGTCTGTCGGACTCCAGCTCTCAGTTTCACCTGGTGGGGCGCTGTTGTCACTAAAACCACCACTTGCAAGTCAGGAACATTTTTACAGACCTCTGGGTAGTTGTTTAGAAACTCCAGCTTTTGGGGCGTCGGTTTTTGGTCGACAGGTTCTTCTTGTTTTCCGCCACCTTCTTGATTGTCTTTGTTTCCTTCATTTCCATCCGCCGATTCGGCAGCCTTGTCATTTCTAACCAACATTTCGTGCGTCTTTGTGTCGTCGTCATCACCGTCTTCATTTTTATCGATTTTGTACAACATCCAGACCACGTTGAGACAAAAGACAACGACCAGAATTTTGATGATTTTCTTGACTTTTCTGGCGGGCATGATTGTCTCTTTGTTTACTGCAAAGTTATTGAAGCGATGTGTATCCACTGTATCTTCCTTTTGAATTCAGATGACGTCAAAGACTCACGACTGGAGACACACAGACACTGACACCATTTTCGGGCAATCCTGTCGCAGAAACCATATAAAAGGGAAAGATTAAATTATGTATGAACATATATGTTTTGGTAAAAAAAACGCGATCTTACTGCTAGTTTTTATTATGCACGTCACATAAAGGCCAAATTGGTTAAAATCAGTGAGACATAACTTGCCCCATTAGTTGCATGAGACTTGACCACTGGAAGGCCCTCAATGCAAAGATACAACAAAAATGAAGGCCCTCAATGCACAGATACAATAAAACATTATTTTGAAAAACCATCTATAACATACCATCCATTCCAAAGTTGGTAAATACGCTTAGGTTTTTGGCCAATGCCATTTTGACTGACTTTGCAGATGGGCAAGTTACAGACCTGACAAGATACAGGGTTAAAATTTCGTCGACCGTTGATTGTCTCTTTCCTGCAGTACGACTCGATCAATCTCGGACAATTTTCGCGTTTGCACAAATCGACACAGAAGAACTAGACTTCGACGGGACCGATAACCATACGATAGCAATCAATTCGACACGTGTATATGGGCAATATGCTAACGCGGAATATTTTCTGATGAAACGTTATATTCGATTTTTTATTTTGATTTGTTATTTTGTATTGGACTTAAGTAAAATTCTATCATTTATGATTCAGATGTCCGTAAGAGATTTTTCTTTTCAATGTTAATAGCATGCAGGTATGTCAACCTGCTGTTGTCAATATGAATTATTTCACAGCGCTTTTCACAGGACGTTTCATTGTCAGCATTACTTTCGACATGCCAGCATGTTCGTCTGGCCGGAGAAATTCCAACTATTTTCTTTATGTATGATGTAGGGACTGAAAATATAGCGGAGGCGGCGTTGTGTCGGTCATACCGTCCGTCTATCGGCATGATACACACAGTTACTAGTTCCGTTTATTTGAATTAGGTTTTAGTCTTTTAGAGCAGGGTAACCTTGGGTCGGGTCGACGAATAGCGTTGATCACGATTTTAGGTTTGTTACTAAGTATAGCTGCACGCGCGCGACTTCGGACAAGGCTGCCCAAAGTTCGGACAAACTTTGTTGTTGTATGCGCGGCTGTTGTTGCAGCTTGTAGTCTGATACATTGATTCATAAGAATAAGTGTGACTTTTAGTAGCCATTGTAACACTAGCAGGTTTTATTTTCGTCGTTTATGCGGAAAATGCGGACAAATATTTATTTATGCATATTAATGAGATAGAACAGTGATGTCATTTGCGATCAGCGCTATTGTATTATGAAAAGTCGTTGAAGCTTTTTAATTTTTTTATTTCGTGATAACTGAATAGTTTTGATCAATGAGTGACGGCATTAAACTTTGAATTATGATGAAAGCAATACAGTCAGTCCTATCCTATTTCACTGGTCTATACCTGCTAAAATTGCGGCTATTCCAATCCATAATATTTATCATTTCGAAGACTGTTACAATTTGCAGTCATCATTAGATCATGGACAGCAGAGGGGGAACACAAACTTGTACAGTGGTCAACTAGTTTGAAATTTCCCCAATTGTGTACGACTATCAGTGATAAAACCCTTGCCAGGTTTTATCATCAGAAAGACCTTGGTACCGTACCTGATACAAAACTTTCTTTTAACAAACATGTAGACCATATTGTTGCCAAGGCAAAACGCATTGTTGGTTTTATTAAGCGTAATTTTAGTCTTATTGACAATATGCTCCTGCTCTTCGTTGTTTGTTTATAACAAGTGTTCGTTCGGTTTTAGAATACAACACTGTTATTTTTAATTCTATCTCAAAGCACCAAGTAATGAGAAATGAATCAATCCAAAAAACGCTTTCTCCGCTTTTTAAATGTCAAACATGGCTTTCACAAGGACTTCAGTGTATGGTGTAATTGTGACTGTGACTTACTCTGCAATTTTTACAATATTCCACATTTACATGTTCGTGGTGATATTTTTGATGGTATATTCCTGCGTGGATGTCTTTTGTCACATTTTAATTGTACAGATAGTGTATCTGTCTTTGGTCTCAATGTTCTCGTTTGAGTGCCAGACGAAGAGACCTTATTTATACAACTAATAATAGATTCGATGTTACAAAGAGAGGTTTGCTTGTCGCATTTCCCGATTATTTAATTCACTTAACAGTACTAGTAATATTGATATCGTTGCCAATTCACTGCAGCTTTACAAAAACAAACATCTTTGCGGTTTTGTCTATGTGTCACTGATTTAATCTTTCTGCTGCATGTAGTTTCTTCACTTTCAATTTTTGTCTTTTATTAGATTTATGTTTTATTTATCTCATATTTTGCCTTGTAAGTGGCTGCTAGCTGGCGCTGGTGACGAGACAAAAATTTAAAAAATAATAATACAGATTTACATAGATTTACTCTTAGGTTGCATGAATAACTGAAATCACAGGTTTGAACCGAGTAAAAGAGCGAGAGAAAATATTGCTGTTCCTGTTGCAATAGATTCGACAGATATGTACAAACAATCTTGTCGTTTTTTGGACAGCTACGCAAATTTCTGCCTCATTGGCGACGATTTTACGTATACGTGCTTGGATTAAGCCAATTTACTCGACTGATCGTGACAACATGCTCATCAGGCCTCGTGGCTTCATTTCGAATGTACAATATATATATATATATATATATATATATATATATATATATATATATATATATATATATATATATATATATATATACATATTCTGCCAAAACCAGTGCAAGAAAGCAAGTCTTGTATTTTCCAGTGAAATTCTCATTTGAGAGCTATTTTGAATATTTACATCTGAAACAAATCCGATAGCTTGAACTTTCACACAACTAATATCTCCGATATTTTAGTAATCTGAAAGTGTTCAACGATTATATTGTAAGGGGCGTGGTCGAGAATCCCGATTTATTTGGAGGGGATGGGTGTGGGGCCTTTACCAAGAGCATATCAAGAGGTCAAAGGTGATTTACAAAGGTATGCAAACTGCCCTCTGATTGTTTATCTTGTTCCGAAATGTGTCCCTGGGCTTGTTGAATTGTTTGGAAGTCCCGTCTTTTCAATAGAAATGACTAAGAACAGTATGCACAGAATAACAACGTAATCAGGGCAGCAATAATAATTAAGAGAACAAGTAATGGCTTGTCGGGGTTGTAGCCTTGAAAAAAGACAGGAACCGCACAGGTGATGCTGTGTAAACAAAATTATTCTGATGAAAAAAGGAGATACTAAGTGTTGGCACTTAATTAGGTGAAAGACAAACAAACTTCCCATTGCCATTTAAATGCTGACGTGTAAAGACAAGCTGAACAGCTCCATTTTGTTGGATGTAGTGACAGTGTTACTGTGCACAGGGAATACTTGGCTCATCTGTACTGATTTATCCGATAAAACAATAGAATGTGTTTATGGTTTAACTTTTTTTCAATTTTCAGTTGTTATGTAGGGGATAAATTTGTGAGCGCACGAGTTATTTCACATAGTAAGCTTATTACTCGTCTACCGACATGATTGGGAGTGTTTTACAAAAATACTTCGACGTAACGTGAGCCTAAGAACGTTCAACCTTGGCTGGCTGTCGTCAAGCTACCCAGAGTAAACAGGTTTATATGTAAAAGGTACACTTGAACCTGGTGTTACTACTTGGGTAGCAGAACACTTGGCAGTTAAACCCCCATGTATATATGATATGGTACTCTCAATAGTGCTGCAATTCAACGTCGTTGAATTCTGTGCTTTGAAAGCCGTGCCTCATCCTATGTAATTACTGTACATCGGCGGTGTTGATTTTATGAATACCCTAGTCGAATAATTTGCTCATCACAAAAAAGAACAGTACATATAAATGTAGAAATACACAACAAAAAGTATCGGCAAAAATAAAACTGGGCGAGCACCATCAAGTTAAAAAAAACAAAGCAGGAAGTGGACATGGAGATGGATCAACAAATTAGAACAGAACAAAGAAGCACAGTAAATTGGGTTGAATTATAGTATTGGCAATGATGAATGAACTATATTTGAATGAACGAGTGTGGGCTTTAGAAACGTGATATTTACTTCTGCTGTTATACTGGTGGATCGTTGAATTTTTGGTTAGAAGGTCAGACAAGAAGGTTTGAACTTCGTTATTATGTTTACAGGATTTTTTTAGGAGCTGGTCATACTTTTTCTAGATCGTTGGCCAGTTGAGTGAATGTCTATAAAATGTAATATGTCTGACTTTTTGAGCAAAAACTAAATGCAACTGCAAAATTAGTTATGCGTTGAAAAATTGCTTTTAAGAGTGTTATTACAGTCGGAAAAGACAGTGTCACAGTAGTCTAAGAGGGAGGAGACTGTAGCTGATATAATATTCGTACCAACTTTTTCTGGAATACACCGTCTGACAAGGACCAATTTCGTCAGACGATAGCCACATATGCTCGGCGGAGGTAGGCAACATGGTTAGACTAGCCGAGTTCTTGGTCAAGTCTTAAACCCAAACAGGTAGCAGAAAGTGATGCTTTGATTATAGTACTTTGACTGGGAAGAACTTTTATGATATTTTGTAATTTCTTGAGTTGTTACCTACTATACCAAAGAGCATTATACTAATATTTCGAATTGTTCGGAATTTGAATGGAACCATGTAGTTAAGCTTCGTAACCTTGGGTCATCCACGCTGAAGATTCATACATGAGGTTATTCAACGCCATCCGAAGCCAATAAATATGAATCGAAGACGGTTGGTCACTTTTGATCAGTAGTTTTTGTTAAGTATTACATCGAGTTGAAAGCACTGTCGCTTTTTCATCTCCTCTTACCGGTAGTTTGGTGTTGTGGCGTAGCGGTTGCACTGTTGCACAGTATTTTCTGCCCTGTATCACTTCTTTTGGAAATTTCCATTCAATTTTCACAATTTTAACCCAACATTGAAATATCGTTAGGGTTCAAAGTTTACTTTTTAGCACGACAAGCAGACCTATAACATTTCCTGGCATGTTTTCTCCCGTTTCAACATCTGAAAAAGAACATAACTCCACTCTGGCTGGGTAAAAAATTGTGAAATGTTCACGTTTCACTTTTGAAAAGGACAATTTGTTTGGAAAAAAGTTCCTATATTTGGAATAAGAGTTGCTTAACTTTTGTTTATCATGATTTTAGCATTTTTGTTAATGTCAGTCGTTCAATCCCCGCCATTTAAGGACTTGAGGGGAGATAATGCACAACACTTTTTATAATTAATGGGATTTTAAATTACACTAACTAGTGTCAGCTTTTTTCTTAATTTTCTTATAAATACCAAATGAAATCTTTTTACCCAAAATATGTATACATTAATTCGTCATTATTTGAGTAAACTATTGCAACCACACTAAACGTTAGATTTTCTGCTTGTAGTATTAGGTTTTCATGAAATCTTCAATGAAAAACTATTGCTGTGAAAAAATGCGTGTTGGTTGAGTGAAACGTCACCTCAATCACCAACAGTGCCGTCGGAACGACAGTCTGGATTTTCATCTGGCCCAATGGGCTGAATAGATTGTTGTTGTACACAAGTCGACTATCGCTTGATAAAAATTTCCAGCAAAACAAGGGTTTGAAAGGTAGAATGCGTCTCGGGGACAGATATTCGGATTGTCATTCCAATATACTATTTGATTGGTCCACCTCCAATGAGGGCTCATTTGGAATCTCATGAAGTAAAAGAAAACTTTTCACCGGCTTATTTTGATGAAAGTCGAAACGTGTTATTACCCCCCCCCCCCCATAGCGTCAACACAGGGATGGCGGCCATTTTGAATTTCAAATGTCTGTTAACCCTTTACCTACCTGCCAGACAGTATCACTTCCCCATCAGTCAAGTCAGTAAAAAGCGGTATTTAGACAAAACATGACGTATTTTCACCCACTTGGCTTAATATGTTATTGCATCTTTAGTCCAAAAAAATCAAGTTTACAGTATTTATGTTTTCAACAGCCTTCAAATGTACAGTATTATGTTAAAATACACCATTATATGGAATATGTTGTGTTTCATTAATTTTAACCATCTTGACCTGGAGGTGAAATATTGACTTGGCAGGAAAAGGGTTAATATTGAGCCATGAAATTTTGAACGGTAACCCCTGAATGTTTAAAGTTTCCTTACGATAAGTTCTTACGGAAGGTTTCAGCAAAAGTTAAAGTCTTTCGATTTCGACGCACAAATTTCCTTAACAACAAGTTAAAAGTCTATGTCGACATCAGTAAATTGGCGATTCAGGCATTTAGGTCTGCGGTTTAAACTTGATTGCCTAAATTCGTTGACTAAGTTAAATTTCACTGGCCTAACGTTTTAACGAGGTATCTGTCTCGTATTGTTGCTCGTTTAGTTGGCCCTAAATTTTGACCGAAAGGGTATAAGCTTTTCATTATTGACTTGCAAATGACGTTACGCAATATACTCGTTGAACATCGACCTCATAATTCAAAAGTAATAGAGTTCTCGCAAACCTAAGCGGACAAATTTCGATCCTTGGGAAGCTTGAAATAATTTTGAAAAACAAGGATTCGTTCAAGTAGTCAAAAATGAAAAGGAGACAAAAAAGAAAGAAAAACATCGTAGACTTTACAAGTATTAAATTTCTTAGTTTGCCCTGGTTATAAAAAGTCTGCCACAAAGTCTACGAAGCCCTTTATTCCCGACATCATTTGTTTCGAGACAACCAACCAATTGTTCGGTGTACAACCGGGAATAGGACATGTTGTCATGTAAAGCTCTGGCAACTGATGTTTCCGCAAACGGCACATATAGTACTAGTATATACTATTTAAACAAGTAATTTTGTTTTTGTTTTTGTTGTTGTCACATATGTATCAGAAGACAGTACATCCATGGAGGTATTCTGTGTGCCACGCCAATGGTACACATCCATATAGTCCTGGAGCATCGATGCAGAAGACGGCATTGGGTTTGTTACCTTGTTTTACATTCTAGCGCTCGTTGTTCCCACTCTATGGGAGAGTAGACACGGTCTGGTCTACATTCAAAGGACATGCCTAGAGCTATTCTTAAAAAAACTGACAACTTCAGGATAAAGGAATGGGTCACGTGCTTTTCTCAACAGAGTGATGGAAAGGTTTAGTCACGCGTAATTGCGTTCCATCTGAATGTGTGAAGTTTTTGTCATGTCAAGTGACAGCTATGAACGTCGCATAGTTTGGCACTGACTGAACGGCAAACGGCACTTCTACGCATTGTCAAAAAGACGTGAAAACTTTATTCGGTTTTCTTTGAGTTTTCCTTATTTAGGCAAGCAACTTCGAAAGGTGCCACGGTAAGTTAACAAACTTCTTTCATATCAGAATATATTGTGATATGATTTCCCGACATGCAATGTTGTAGTCTCACTCCATTTTAATCTGGCGCCTCGACAAATAAAGTAATAGATCACTAAATAAAGGAAAATCGACGAATTTGATTCATGGGTGGTATGAGGTTTGACAATAGTCGTTATGTAAAGAAATTAATTTTTACATACAAACAAACGAATTACACATACTTCTGAGACAAATGCAGCAAAATCATCTGGAACGCATAACTGAACCAAAATGAGCACATAAGCACGGGTATGAGCATTCCACTCCGCTGCAGACTCATGCGTGTAACCACGGTCCCTCCACAAAAGGACCGTGGTGTAACTATACCTCCCTGATGTAGGTCACAGACTGGTGCATTCAGTCTTTGAGAAGAGAAATAAACGTACATCCGATACTGTAATGCATGTGAATGTCGGGCTTGCTGGTAAATATACTTTGCTTGTTTAACCACGATTTTGGTTTCACGTTAAGTCGAGTGACAAAACTGTACAAGATACATGCAGTAGACTGAGTATAACAATGGTGAAAATCACACAATTTGCATCTACTATTTCCCTTTACAAACCTAATGAACCTTACGTCACGTCAGTTGCTAAGTCCACCGCATTCAAATATGTTTATTGTCGTTCAAATGGAACGCAGCCCAAGAATTTTGTTCAGTAATTGACTCCGGACATCATTGTGTTTAATTACAGAGGCACACTATCAAAGAGACCGGCCCAAGTCGTCAAATCCCGATCTTTATATGTGCTTACATCGTCTGTTGTATTACTAACTGTATAAATCGGGTGGCAACGAGGTGTTAACACACTCATTTTGCTACAATGGACATGTTATGAAGATGTTTTAAGCGGTTAAAGTTTATAGAAATGGTATAAGCTGGTTTGAGCGAAATTTTCTCTAAACAGCTTGTTCAACGAGCAAGAATTTCTCAAAAACAGTTTAATTCAACATAATGCGATCGATCGATCGATTGATCTTACTAAGGCGATAAAGGTCTCTAAAAACACGTGCTGTAAGTCCCAGGCTGTGGTTCACCACTGAATATCATGTCCATTTCGATGAATAAGTAAGAAAGTTTATTCTTTAGCGAAATGCATGTATTTGAATATGGTCCAGATAAATTATTTTAATTCTCATCGCCACATTATGCATTGTAGGTTTGAATTGTAGCCATACTGTCGTTAATGTTAATAGGGTTTTGTATCATTAAGTTTTGGGGTGCTCGGCGCTCCAAAACATGTACATCATCGACAATATGTCATTTTTCAAACATCGAACAACTTTGTGTTCTAGACGTCACCAACATATATTTCAACAGAGTGTCCTCTTAGCATTTAACTCTTATTTTTATGCCAAAGAAATAAATAAACCGTTATTGAAAAACATATTTTCCCATTTGTCCAATAATTTGCAAAATATAAACTTTTCTTCGGGTCAAACGAGATGCGAGTCCACGTAATAAACTAGTTCATCGATGCACATCAGAGATGTACAGACTTCAAGAACAGGTATTTCAGAGTGTTTATCTGTTTTTTCCCCATTTCTGATTTTGTTTTGTGCAAAAAATATCACGTTGAAATGTAATGATAAATTTGGCGAGTCTGTGACACTTTGTGGACGTGGGCGTCAAATTGTGGCAGGTCCATCGACGCTACATGTACAAAAGAAGCCCAAGCTTACAACAAAACGATTGAACGCAGATTCTTGGTGTGAATGCCTCTTTGTTCATTGATTCGTGTCATTGTCACGTTGCCAGAATTCTCTGTTCGTAAAATCTTGTCGCGTATAAAATGTCTTATTCACCCTACCGTTAGGGAAGTGTTGGCATATACGAGGAAAAGATGGGACCATTTTGGTAATATTGTTGGGATTTATCCTCCATATGCATCCTTATGATGACATGCAGGAGTGAAGTGACTAATTTTGGCGATGTCAATTAGGCTTACTAAAAACTTAGAACAACAAGCCACACCCTACCCGACAGACACGAAGATTAGATCTAAGTTTACTCTAAAGGAGTGGGACACATCGACTTTCAACACGTATGTAGGCCGGGATGTTACGTCTGAACGTACGTACATAGCGGTAGCACACATTCGGTAGCAATGTTCTGAATCCCGCTTCTGTTCCAATGGTAAGGCGTGGATGCCCGTGAAGATACAGCGCATACCCATTCGCAAGCCACTCAACTCGCTGTTCCGCACCTCCCACTCATTATGACGATGGTAACACGGTCATTGTCACACGGTCTGTCTGCCTGGGGCCGAGGTAGTGCAAAAACGCATCAGAATCGGCACATTGGAAATATTTTTCTCTCGGATCAATTCAACTTTTGTAGCAAGGTGTTTTTATGGAAAGAGTTCCTTAAGGCCCCAACCCTAAAATGTTTTTCTTTGGTACAATTTACAACACTTTAAGTATGCTAACACTAAAACTAACCCTAACCTTAATTCTAAACCCCTCCAAAAGTTGTATTTGATGTGCTTCTTCTAAGGAAAGTCCTCGATTAAAGTGATTTCCAGGGGGCGGGGGGCTAAAGGAACTCTTGCCGTATTTATGCCTTGGTGCCGATCTTTTACACGTCAACATGGACGGTGCGTAGGTTGTATTTGTTGTTGGGAGACAATACCACGGCAGCGTGACATGATCTCAAAGATGCGGTGTTACGTAACACTTAGTGAAAGTTCGTTGCCCATTATCGGGGTATTCAGAGAGAGCGAGTTCAGTGAAGAACGAAAATGGCCTACTGAAAAACAATTGACCATGGATTAGACAACACCAGGAAACCTTACAAAAAACGTTAACCCACTTCAATAAATCTGTCTTTTACATTTGCAATCCTTCCTTCCATACCCAATCACCACCAAATTTGTCAGTATAGCACTGGATGGAACGCTCGCGTTCACGCGCGATATCATCCACCTGAGATGGTTTCCACTATAAATCGAAGAATTTTTATTTTAGATTGACTGTGGACGTACTCCCATACGTGGGTTAGAATTCAAGTTTTTCCAAATAGCAAATGAGTGTCCGTAGTTGTATTAAGCACCAATTATCAGGGGACTAAGTAATCTCAATTATGCCCATTAAATCCCCCGATTACAGATGTAGTTTTTTTTTTCTGAAACAACCAGAGAAGCAGGTAAATCAACGGTACTATGTGAAAAGACTTTTGGCCTTGGTGAACTGTCGCGTTATTACAATCGATCGGCTTATGTTCAGAATCCTACGGTAAACGATCCGAGACTTAAGAGTTGCATGTAAAGTTGACGAGACACGGCAACTGGTTGGAAAACACCAGAAGACACGAAGACACCACCTGTTGCACGGGGTCTTCGTCGACTTCAACAAACTCCTAGGTATTAGCCGCTGACATTGATTGACTGTGACATTCCCTCAAATTGACCATGTTTCTGCACATGAGACTTACCAGAGGTTAAGAACTGTAGCAGGCTCGTATCCACTGCCTCGTAGACATTGACGTGGCTGCCAGATATGCTCTGCAATGACCTCGCCCACTGGAGAGAGTGCTCACTGCACAGAGACAGGCGTGGCTCGCTCGTAAGGCGTCTTCACTTTTGGTGGTATTGTTCTTTCAATTCAGTTGAGGGCGCTGCCTACGACCCCGGTCACAATGCACTCATGTCACCAGTGACGCAATATAGTGGCCACCTAAATGTAACCTGATAATGAGGTTGGTCCACAGGCAAGCCAGTATAAACCAAAGAAAACCAAAACCAAAACAAACAAATAAATGAATAAAAGAGAAAAAAATAAAATAAGGATTGAATTGATCGAAAACTAGTAACACATGCAATATATCCAAAATTCTTCTGACATCGCATTTTGAATATATTGCATTTGTTTTTGGATCAATTATATTTAAATTTTTACAGTATTCAATTTACTGTTTTCTCTTTTACTTATTTGGTTATTTGTCTGTCTTTGTCGCTTATGTTTATTTATTCATTTATCGCTAGTTTGTTTGATTCATTGGTTGTATATTTGTTTGTTTTGTTTGGTTGTTTATTGGTCAGATTAGTTTTTTGTTTGTGTTTGGTCGATATTTTTGGCTTTCTTTTTGTTTGTTTGGTTATCCTGGCTTCCCCATGGTTGGTCCATACATTTGACCAAAGCTTTAAGTTAAAGATCCATACAGAAAATCAAAATGCAAAAAAGCAACAAGGACAAATAAAAACAACAACAGTAACTAAGATAAGAGACGTGTCTTGGTAGGGATGTCTTTTTCGTAAACTTTATGGTTATCTGCTATAGATTTTCATTTTGTTTTGCTGTATTTATAATTGGTGTTTCTTTATTTTCACAATTAGGTACTCATTTCTGTAATGTTTGATTTTTATTTAAATCAATAATCTGATATAAACTCCACATAAGCACAAATATTCAAAATGAAAGTATTTATTGACACATTTGAAGGTGATTTTCAGTACAAATGCTGAAAACTTGGATCAAATTATTTGCAGGCAGAAAAATAAAGACTAATACGATAGCATAAGACCAACCTATCTCTACATCGGATTTAATCAAATTATCAGAAATGGTGATTTACGGGTCATATGGGCCAGGAATTCCACAAGAGTTTTGGGTCACAACAATAAGTATTCTGGCTTACTATTGTAAATGATTGTTACGTAAACATGTGAATTGTAGGTATTCTAAAAGACAGCTAGACAGCAATAGAAAAGCAGAGTAATTACCGTCTACTGTCCTTGCCAAGGGGACATTCAGGGGCTCAATCGACCAATTATGCTGGGCTTTCATAGCCATTTGATTTCTTTTCTCCTTTGTGCCTACACTTCAAACATATAATACAACAAAACATTTACCACTGTGATTCACCAAACAGTATTTGAATCACCCCAGGCACTGACTTTCTTATTGCTTGTAACATTGAGATGAAACAGGGTTGCTGATTGGTTGCTCTGCAGTTTGGAATGACAAACAGAAGGGTTTTTTTTGTCTGGAGGTCACAAGGTCACATTGTGCAAACTCATGGCAAACTCAATATGGTGTTTGTGAGAGGTATATGTCACCGTGAAGTTATTGTTGATTCTCAAAGAATACTACAACACACAGAAACTATGCATTTCAATCTTTGTAATAAAGTGCAATGGATATTATTGAGAAATCAAACATTTCTCATGCAATATATTTATTGAATAACAGGCATTTGATATAGACAAAAAATTGATATCTGTAAACAAATCAACAATTTAAAACTAAATTTACAGAATGCCTGAGAGGTAGGTTCACAAAAAACACACTGTACAAACTCTGACATAAATTAGATTTAACAGTGAAGATATTTTCTACCTACCTATGAAACAGCCACAATCATTGAATGCAATATTCAGTGACATAATTTTTTATTTGAAAGGGGTAGTCAATACAAAATCTGACAGAATTGTCAGTGTATATTTTGAGAGTATTAATCAGTTTTTCTTTTTTTCAAAAGCACATTGAAATACCAAGTATTTGTCTACTCCCCAAAGCATGGTGAAATACTTAATATTCAGCTTGTCAGCAGTCTTTGAAGCCACTGATATAATATACAATGTTTTTGTTATGATAAAAATCTGGAGTGTCTATGTAACAAACTGAATTATGCATCCAATGTATTTCCCAAGTTATTGCCATATTTGGAATGGGCTTATGAATTATGCAAATTAGCAACTCATTTACATGCAACTACTGACAAAACTCTTGTCAGATACAAAGGTCACTCTCTTGTTTCTGTTTTCCTCTTTAAATGACATTTCCCAACATTTTAATAGATCTTAATCAATTACAAAAAAATTCTTGAAAGAAGAGTTCAGCCTTGCATCCAAATATCTCAAAAGTTCAGCCAAATATTCATTAAGTTATGAAATAAGTAATTATGTAAATTAGCTCTAAATATGCAAACAAAAACTTCAAAAAATAGCAGGTTTATACTGTCACTGAACTTGCAATATACAAAATTGTATTTGGCTATGATTCTTTTCAGATAGTGAAAGAACAACTTTGATGCACTGAGATACCTACACCCTCAGTCTGGTGATATCAGATTTAAGTTTCACTTCTACAAAAGAATCAAAAAACAATTTTTTTTGTATGTTAATTGGAAGTTCTTGTTCTACTCCCCAAAACATGTTGAAACACCTACTATATATCTTGTCATCATAGAGTCTATGTGTGCAAAAGTAGTTATTTACAATTGAATTGTAGTCTAGACCAGACTTCCCTTTTCAACAATAACAATGCAGTCTGTACATGTACAGGCTGAGTCGACAATCTCAAACATTTGTATCTCAACATGCTTTGGATAGTAGAACAAGAAACTGCAGTTGAAATATAAAAACCAGTGAAAAATTCTTCAAAAGTCACAGCTACTGGCCCTTAAAAGTACAGGTATACACATTGCCATCTATCTCACAAAGACTGTTTCACACCATATACATTGATATTTGAGATTCACAAATGTTGTGCTCAATGAGAGAGAGAGAGAGAGAGAGAGAGAGAGAGAGAGAGAGAGAGAGAGAGAAAGAGACTCTGAGGTGCACTGTGTATGGATATGCATCATGGTTCAGAAAAACAATTTTTTTATTTTCATTTGACTCTTAGACTACACCACAGTACAGATGGCATATTTATTTCATACTATGGCAAGAACAAGGAAGGTGACCATTTGCTTGCCTTCAGGACGGCAAATAGTCTCTTCCTCAAGGGTACAGTCCATTGCTTCCATTACATGCCTCTCTTACCGGTAGTTTTCACTCAAAAACATTTGGCTTTATTTGCAAATGGCAGTCATATGCTTTGTTTCTATGTAAGATGAAAATCTGTAGAGAATAATTTTCATCATCGAACAGTCCATTGATATTATATAAATCACTGTCATGCTGTTTGTCGATATTTTATGCATACATTTCTAAAAAGGAAGGCCACTCTCAGTCAAACGATGACTATGCAGCCCGGAAGCCATCATCAAATGACTATTGAATGCCATGGGGCACAAGACTCTGCATACATGAGGCATGCAATAATACAAATGGCCAACCAACCACCATGACTGAAAACGTTTCTCGGCACAGTTCAGGATGCAAGTACATCAAATCTGTACACAGTGTCAGTGACATTGCTGGCCCATGATGGCAGCATTTGTGATAGATGGTGTATAGCTTTAACTATTGCAGCTCTGGCAAGAGTTTCTTGAAGGAGCACATCATCTTACAGACAGGTTCTGATATTTTTCAGTCAAAAATTCTCAACACATTTAATATGATCTTACCGATTATAACTGTTGTAAAGTGTATTTGGTGTGTATACATCTGTGAGATAAACACAGAAATTGCCTTCAAAACAGATTTGCATCATAAAATTCATTCATCTGGGTAAAAAAAATCATTATTTGATCTCTACTGCTAGTTTTTAACCTTGGTATCAAGTACTTCTTGTCCAGGATTTTTTTCCAGGGCTGTAGCTCCAAGATCAATGCACACTAGAGTTCTGTGCTGAAACTTCAATTCTCTAAAATTGAAGTACCGGGTAAATTATGCAGATCAGATTGGCATATATTGCTACTTACATCTTTGGAATGAATTGCCACAATTTCTTTCAAACAAACTTTGCGATATAATATCAGACTTCTGACCCCCTACAATAGATTAAAAATATTTCAAATGCCAGTCAGACTGTGTTGGTGAACAAATTTAATCAGTTTGTTTGATCTTCTTGACTTTTCCATCTTAGAAAATGGGGCAAAAGTTCGTTCATAGCTGAGGCCAACTTATAAGATTTTGCATTACTCCTATGCTTGATGGAGTGACCAGTGCTTTGGGAAACATCAGCATCAGTTGACATATTCGATTATTACATCGTCCTACATTACCATCAGTTTCAGCCAATCACTGAGGAGATGAGTCATTGCTAAGCTCCTCCCCATGTTGATTGACAAGTGCCAGGATGGAGTGATTGACAGCTGCCATTTCTACGGCCAATTGCATTGGATCTTGGGTGGGGCTTGAGGCACCCCTTGACTCCACAATGCTGCAGTCGCTGGGACTTTCAGACTCTCTCTTGACGTGGGTCAGTGAGTTGGAATTATTTCCTCGCATTTCATTCATGTTTGATGCGGCCTCCATCTCAGCTGTGAAAAAAAGAACAGAGTGCCGATGAATGGTTGAGTTTTTTAAATGATCTTAGATTTTTGGTTTTGTGACATGGCAACATTATACCCTGTGGCACTGCAACACCCTGTGGTGCTGCAATACCCTGTGTCTATGCAATGCATTGTGGATATGCAATACCCTGCAGGTATACAACACTTCATGGCTATGCAATGCCCTGTGACCATCCATAACCTTTGGCACTGCAATACCTAGTGGCTATGCAATGCCCTATGGCTATACAACACCTTGTGGTGCTACAACAAGCACTGCAATACCCTGTGGCAATGTTGGACAAAAGAAAGTGTGAAAGAAAATGTTCCATAAATATGTGAAAATGACCACAATATGCACAATAACAGGACAAAGGCAATACTCTACATTTTCATAATTCAAAATGATTTTCTCTCCTGATGTATTTACAATTCTAATAATAATATATTACCCATCAAATCCAGTGAAATGTATCATAATATCTTTCATAACATACTGCAATTGCTTTTAGATCAGGTAGCCATTTACTCTACAGATAACATTCACTGATGTTATGCCTGTACCTACCAATATGTTTCCTCCTCTTCAGATCTTTCCGTTTGTTACAAAACCAATTGTAAACTTTGACTGGAGTCACCAACTTATCACCTGGCAGTTCATATCCTGAGAAAGAACAACAAAATGACGCATGAAATCTGCAACATGGACTGGAGTTAATGAAATCCTGCAATCTGCTGGTGAACATTGTCACAATAAGAGCTGGATGAAAACTCACTTGTAAGGTGTGCAGTACATTACTTGTTTTTACAACACAACACAATTTACCATAGCAACATCTTTTCAAATTGAAGCTTTCAATTTTTCATGATCAGGATGGTTCTCTATGCCCTGGTAAAAGATTAAACACCTTCCAAATTGTGTAAAATCGATCAGACTGTTTTCGTAAATTATCTTGCTTCATTCCGATTTAAAACGTGTACCAGGATAATGACACAGTTTGATAACTGGAGTAATTTCAGTGAGATGCTCTTAAGAAAAAATATGTCAAGGATGAAAGATTTACCATTTTGTCTGATAAGCGCAAACCCAGAATACAATGTGATCATACCCACTGACTGTGAGGAGTTGGTATCAGACCCCTAACTTAATCTCATAATTTAAAACTTTAATATGATTCATGGAATGCCCTCTAACTTACCAGGTATTTGTATGACTGAATTGCAGGCATCAGAAATGACTTCCCTCTCATAGTCATCCGGATATTGGTTTTGTTGGAAGTATTTTTCCAGAATGGGAATACAGGCATCCTTCCAGACAAATCTTTCTCTTTTCTTTCCAGTGCTGGGAGGTGCCGTTTTATCAGCTTTGTCTGGCGTGGCATTAGTGGCAAGTTCAACATCTTCAGGAGTTGATTTTGACTGAGATTTTGAACCCATGTACATTGCTGTGAAAGACCAAACAATTTATGAGAAGAATAAGGCGGCAACTGTGATTTCAATATCATCCGATTGTTCATTTTTCATGACTTATATAAATAATAAAAGAAACAAAAACTGATTTCACTCTGCTGTGCTGAATTTGTAACTGGATGTACCAGTAAGTTGATTCAGCTCGCTATGGAAAGGACGTCTATCAGAAATCTTGTAGACAAGTCAAGGTTCAAAAAATGTCTATTAATATTTCTTCTTTTAGGAGAGACTTTCACAACTAAAGTAGTTTGCACCTCAAAACTGAAAGACTTATCAAACTTTTGCTCAAACTTTCTATAAGAAAACATTAAACCATTTCCTTTCAAAATCAAGATTAAAATCTGGGGTCAACGTGCAAAATTTGGTACAAGAGAAACAAATTACCCAATATTTACAAAATTTGAAATTCAAAATTGCCGTCATCCCTGTATCAACTCTTTAGGGGAAAAATTGAATTTTTGATTTTCAGGGGACAAACTTTATTAACTCCCATAGCTTCAAAATTGACCCATTGAAGCAGTAGACCAAAAAAAGTATTATAAAAGTTTGAAAGTTTAAATATTTGTCCCAAATGGAGGTGCATTCTACATTCCACTGGCCTTGCTAAGTCACTGGTCATATGGACAGCTACATAATATGACTATCATCTCAACTATGACTTCCATGAGTATACTTCTTATCATCCCATTTGTCGATATAGCTTTGGACTGAACAGAAAAAGACGACTAAGACTTGATGATTATTAACATTCATGGTCTTTGATCACAAACCTTTAGGAAATAAAAATTAAGTCGTCAAAGCTCTTGTCATAATAAAGAAATTTCCTTTTAAGTATCTATAGGTCATTATATTTGGTATTAAAAAATAATTTATTATTATTCACTATGAAAAGTTATCAATTTTATGAACTGATGAGTTTTAAAAATTGTCCATTAATTGTCAGCATTAGCACAACCCTGGACAATGTGACTGTACCTTCTATGTGTATCAGTTATGGCAAATCCACAATGCAGCGATTGCATTGCCAGTGTTTATGTCATCCAGTCTATAAAAATCTACAAGCATGGGTACAGATTAGAAAACATTTGTATTGATCTATAAGGGTTTCCTTGGGGACCTATTGTCAAGTAGTCTTTTCCTTATGACTCCCCCTAGGTTACTAGAGATTAATGCAAAATGCTGTTTGAGTTCAGAAATTTTCCACCTTTTCGGAGCATCATATAAGCAGAGCCATAAAAATCGCTCATTGCATTTTCCTTGCCTGAGGAACAAAAACCCATTCTTACTTCAAAACAAAGGAAAACAAACTATGGCAAAACTTTGTCCCTTCAGGGCTACATATTATATTACCATATGGTCAGCAGTCAGCAGTTTCTTGACAATTGTTACTACCGGTAACTCTGGGAGAGACTGTTGATGATTTACAAGCTTACCTGGTTTAAAAGGTATTCCTTTCTTCTCATGGACATACCATTGATAAAGTAATCTCTGAGTGTGTGATTTCATTTCAATACCCTGTACTAGAAACAGTGAGATGTAACTTTGACTGATTCCAGTCTTCTGAGAGACGTAACACTGTGAAATCTTTCTGTCCGCCATGAACTGTTTGATTTCCTCTTTCACAGCTAATGTTCCCTTCCTGTGTACAACAATATAAGACACTGTCATTGATCGTTGCATCAACTGCAAGTAGAGAAATTCATTTGCTTTGGGGAAGGACAGTTGCTTGTTGTTGCGACAGCTAAAAATAGCAAAATTCATCTGCATAAGGGAGCCACTTTCTGCTTTGTTTGATCTGTGAGCTTTACATTTTCTAAATATTCACTGTCAAGAAAGTAAAACAGTAGTTGGTATGAAGCTACAAATATGCGAGCCTGCAGGCATGATAAAAAAGCAAACAGTGCTGTGGATATATGTACTGTTGCTCACGTACTGCATGCATATAGCAGTGATGGCTACAAATACACAGTGAAAAGCTAAGTCACATACACCAGTACCTGAGACCAAAAGCAAGGTTTTTACAATTCTGTTGTCTCATTTTGAAAGGCTACTATAATCTAATTGATATTTACTTCGCTTGTGTTTTCCCTTAGTATTTCATGTATCCCACTATTTTCAACTTCCATGACATTTTTTTAACCCCATTATATCCCCAAAGTCTCAAATTTTATAGGGAATTCCTTATGCAACACAATTACCACTAGTATTCTGGAATTACAATAACTGGTGACAAGAGTTAAAATCTATGAATTCCCATAATGCAATTGTGCAAAACAGGTCACTTTGCATACATGCAAGTTGTGACACATATTAATAAATATTTTATAAATACATTTGTTAACAGTACTCATTTACTGCTCAGAAAAAAGAAAGATCAAAGTGCAGTGTATCACAATTTATACGTTTGCTAAGTCAATGAGTTTAGTGTTCATGAATGTATAAAATATGAATGTGTGTCACCAGTAACATTCCTAAACAGTATTCAATACAGCTCAGGAAAATGAAACAGCAAAGTATTAATTCATAAATATGCAAAATTTGCAGATCACTGTCATTTATTGCACACTCTTAGGATGGATCTGTGTTTATATAACCATGTAACCACTGAAAATTATAAAGTATCATTTTAGTAAGCAACACTACCTTATTAATTCTGTGACTTCTTCATCTTCAGCTGATGGTGCAGAGTTGTCACGATTTCCAGTGCCACCAATGTTAGACCAGGTGGCCTCCCTGGCGCCGTTCATACCTTCACTGTTTGCCCGGTATGATGGAGATGAATCTTGAGGCAGGCCAGGGTTGTTGGCATACGTGTCCACAGCAATGTACAATGTCTGATTCTGTGATTCTACGGATGAGTTGCTTCTACTTGTCATGTTGCCGTGTGTACTGTTCAGTTGGTTGGCAACAGAGTTTCGATTGTCCGGATGCTTTGGCATGTTTCCATGGTTACCAACAGGAGGAGATCTCACAGACCCAAACCTCCCGTCAAATTCCTGGTCCAATCTTTCCATAGTATCCAAGGCGTGTATGATTTCCTCTTTAGTCATTCCACTTTTCCGTAATCTCCGCAACAGGTACACCTGTTCCATGGTGTACCTCGGCTCCATTTTGCTGTTTCCCTCTCTACATCAATATGCTACATTGATAAAACTGTTCAAATGACAGGTAAAATTAGACTTGTGAAAATGTCGATACTTGACTAGACCACACTACACACATAAAAACAAAACTGACACACCAAATATATGAAAGACACACACTTATAGGTTTTGATACTTATTCAGCATGTGGTGAAGGTCAAGACCATAACTAAATTTTTTTAACAAACAGATTATCAATTAATTTCCCACACAAAAATTCAACAAAATCGTATGATTGATTACAACTGAAAACTGAACCCATAACTCAAAAGATGAGACCAGTACAGAACAGAACAGTATGAGAAAGAACATGATTTATAAAATTCATTCATTTACATGGTTGATGTTGCTGCTTTGTTTCACATTGTTTTGTTGCAGTAAGTCAGGGGAAGCTTTAGTAATTTTGAACCTAGCAAAATTTCCATGAATATATACATTCTTCTACCTCTCCTTGGTCCCATTTTCAAAGGAATTTAGTCAGCTAATTTGACCTTGATCATATAGCTAATATAACATTAATGTCAGTTTAAAGTATGATTGAATTGTCCATGTCATACCATGGATGTAAATCTTTTACATCCATGGTCATACTTACCTACGGTATTTCATGTTATGGTTGGACCAAAGATGAAATATCTGGAAAGAAAATACAATCATGATAGTCTGACAGAAGATGGTATGATTTTTTCTGATTGAAAATCAGTATGAGAGGGTATTTGGGGTACTGCTTGCAGCAGCCATTGCTCACAATTTAGAGTGGCTTAATCAATTTCTGCATTAATAGTGAATTGCTATACACTTGGTTTGTATTTCGAACGGTCTTTGAACGCCTGAAAATATTCACGGGAGATGTGTAAATAATTTTGACGTATATTTAAAGCTTGCAATAAACAAGGGACGTTCAACATCACTGTAAGTTTGGCATTAATCAATATAAAGATTTCGTTACAGCTAGTTAATATTGGTTATGTAGAATACATGCTTTAAACAGGCGGCCTCTTTACCTTGGCCTTGCGATGTCATAAATTAATGTGATAAAACGTAATTGTTGGAACATCAGCGTAGCCACCCTCTCGAGGCGAAGACGATGAAACCAATGGTAACTACCCTGCATGGCTGCAAAACCTTAAGAAACTCATTCTGACGAGTTCGGCTTCCGTCTCACTGCGTTTTTATCGTGAAGTGTTACGGATAATCATGAAATATCGCCCTAAAATACAAACCTGGAATGCTGGTTATCAATGTAGCGCAAACCAAAATGGCGAATGTTGGTTAATAATTGGTTAATAAACATCTGTTTAATATTCATGATGGCTGGTTGTCGATGGTGAACACTTGCTATCGTGAGTGACTTCAGGATCAACACTTAAGGAGTCCTGTCATTGGTCATTATTTCGCGTATAAAATTGAGGGAGCGTCTGCGAGTAAAACTGTAAAAAAAGTAATTGAATTTAGCGTGACTGAAAGTGGTTGTAACGGATGAAGGTCGTATGTAGCTGATTCCGCGATACATAACAAAGTAAACCAGGGCAGACTCATTCAAACTAGCGACGTATCTATCATTTGTAGACCGCTTATTCGTCGATTAAGTAGAGGTATTTTAAACAAAACGTATTTTTGATATATTTTTGAAGTTAAACCTGTTTTAAAGAATGAAATTTAAGTATAAAATCTGTAAATCTATATGACTTTTAGCGTATTTTAAGTTTATTTTATTATTTTAGAAAACAAACTTGTCAGTATAATGGTCTTAAAATGCAGTAATCATGTCACACTGGGGTTGTATTCTGCTTCACCACTGACACCAGGCTTCAAGTATGGGCACCAGAGACGGGGATCTCCCGAGCTCTGTTAGTTCCGACATATCAGATGGCAGGTAGGTATAGAAAAATGACGTCAAATTACCATCCTTTCCAAACAATAACCTGACATTTGCCGGTGCACAGCAATCCCAGCTGGTACAGTACCGATCACGTGTGATGTCATTTTGTAGCCCTGACACTGTGACAGTGACACTGTGACATGACAGGCACCTGTTCAGTTCACAGCACGGTTCAAATGGATGAACTCTGCTCTGGCTCAATGCCAACGCGTTCCAGGAATCCACGCTACACATCAAAATTACTTCGCACACGTGATGCGCTTCCAAAAAAGGAAACATCTTAATAATTTAATGTATCAACTTTTAACATATAAATAAATCTGAACAGCAGTCAATCATGAGATACCCACTCAACAAAGTCGAAAAGAAGCTAATTTTGCACCGTAGTCTTTTTTGGTGCGGTTTATTCATCTTGATAGTTGCTTTTTTGCAGATAAAACACAAAATTGCTGGT
This sequence comes from Ptychodera flava, assembly GCA_001465055.1. NCBI lineage: Eukaryota > Metazoa > Hemichordata > Enteropneusta > Ptychoderidae > Ptychodera > Ptychodera flava. Next base: position 56,055 of record LD351502.1, on the reverse strand, counting down.
CGCTTGTGGAAATGTGAATAAAAGAGTTACTCATCACAGAGATGGGATATTGCAGCCATAAAGAAATAAGTACAATAGAACAGATTACTAGACAACTCTTGAAGTTTTACCATATAGGAACTTCTCGTGTTCCTTCTCATAGAATTTTTAAGTTCCTTTACATGGACTTTGGTAAATTTAGGATTTTCTTGAAATTTCTTTGAGCCTACCCTATACCAGGAAGGAAATATCATTTCTCGCGTCAGAGAGTACATTCTTGTGTCAGGAACCGGTCAATTTAGCTCAGACGACACAATGCTGAAAATATATTGTAAAATAGTAAAGTGTTGATACCAATATTGATAGAGTTTCATTTTTTCAGTGGAAACAGTGAAGAATTTGATGTTGGTGCAAGCAAGCCACCACCCTCACCATTGAACAAAGGAAGAAGAAAGCGTACAGCATCTACTAGCGATAAATCAGACAGAGTGTACAGAACTATCAGTTCAAGAACCATCTACACAGCAGGTATGATTCTACAACATCTTCAGCATAGCACCAAAGGATTTAATTAACTCTTTCAGCGCTGAAGTCAATTTTTGTTGCCTTTATATAATATACTCATTCAAGTCAACTTTTTTCAGAGTTTTGACAAAATTTTGATGAAAGACTACAACCAATGAAATGTGATATCCTTTTGGTCCAAAATTATCAAAAATCTTACAGAAAAATTCATAAAAATTGGTAAAATGTTGAACTAAAATTTTGGTGGGAAAAAATTACAGCACTCAAAGGGTTAATAATGCCCTGTTACTGGTTGACAAAATTTAGGGATGAACCATCCGTTTTACAGTCTCTTTAATTTATGAATTTTTCCACTTTGTCTGGCATCTTTGGTGCATCATTGACTGCAGTGACCCTGGTAACTCTCATGTGCAGCAACAGCCAGCCAACCGATATTTAGAAATTGTGAAATTGTAACCATATGTGTTGTACGTATAAACATGCTATGCAAACATATTTTGAACAAATAAAGTTTGAGGGGAAAATAATAGTCATTCATAACTGCCCTCGTACAATTTGATTTTCCCTCTTCTCATTCCTCACTAGGAAATATCCCAACTTTCCCTTTCTCCACTGAAAACATCCCACTACAGTTTCCCTACTCAACAAGTTTCCAACACCATCTCACATCTCTGTCCAAACTCCTGAAAACAACCAAATCAGACTCCTTGTCTGTTCAACAGTTGAGTGGAATTTTCTCACCCATTATCACCTGCTAATACAAAAAATGTCACTTGCGCTCGTATTTTCCACTTGCTAAAATGGAAAAATTTGCCAACCCATTTACAAAGAAATCACTTAAAACAGCTTTTTGCATAAAAAGCTTTGTTGGCTGCCTGGGATGTTTGTAAACTTTTTCTCCATATGGCAGGTGTGTGTGTGTATCATGTGGACTGTCTTATGTTTTTGAGAGGCCACTATTTGTATGATTCAGATTAGGCAGACAAGAATTTCAGAAATTATCTGCTTATGTTGGAATATAGACTAGAAGATTCCTCATTCAAAAAGTAACCTTTGTATTGATGTTACATAATGCATTATGTGTGTACCTGTACAACCAACCATACATGAAATATTTTATCGTTTTTCTGACCATTGTTTTTGTTACATTGTGATTCAAAACTCTTTTAGCAGTTCCAGATAGGAATGTGTATCTGCTACTGTAATGGTTGAAATACTATACAGGGTCAAATGATTGTTGAAAACTGTTTGAATAAATGTTTGATTGTAAATATAAGAACATTTGTCTCAAAACATGAGGGACAAGTTGATGATGTCGTATCAGATACAGGTTATGCACATCTTCAATATGGCTATACCTCAATAACTTCGTGCAACTTTATCTTTTCACATGTACAGCAATAAACTGTTGATATCCAACTTTCTTGCTCGGTCTAAGAAAAGAACAACAATGCAGAGATTGATTATTTTGGCAAAAGAGTACCATAATAAGCTTACCTTGGCTGATATGCAAATGAGTCAATAGTTTTTCTTACAAATCCATGACCTTAGTATAAAATATAGCAATGTTATATTAAATATGAATATGTTTCATATTCACAATCATATATAGCAAAATGGTAAGAGTTCATATTTGTACTTTGTTTTCTCTCCTAGCTGGAAATACGATGTCATAGCAACATATACTAAAAGATTTCAGCAAAAGATTGTAACCATTTTTAAATGTTTGGGGAAATATAGCATTACCACTGTTTATTTTGATTTTATCAGGTTCAGTGCACAGTTCTGTATCTCAGAGTGATATAAAAACATTTACTTTTATATCAAACCAGGTGAATGTTTTGTGATGTGCAACTTCTGTAAATAACAAAAATTTTGATTTTAATTCTAAAGAATTGACTTTCTGTTCATCAGAACAGATCTAATCGTGTCCAACTTGCTTTCTAGGTCGACCTCCATGGTATAATGAACATGGTGAATTGAAAGAAGCTTTTGTAATTGGTAAGTCTGGGTAGATGAATTATTGGATGAAAGTTGTTATAACACTTCCTATGGGATGACTTGTCATAAGCACATTTTGCATAAAGCAAATGGTTCAATAAAAAAGATTGTTAATGAAATGCATGTAACACTCGTAACATTGCCTTCTCTTGCAAAATGAGTATGGAAATAAAATTGGAAAATGAAAAATGACTAACAGGAACTCAATACTTATGTTGTTTATAACTATTTTGAAATGGGGCACTCATCAAATTTTCAGCCATGCTTTCCTAGTTGATAACCTGCTTTTTGCCAAGTTGAATCGTGTTGATTGCTGGTATCCTTCAATACCCAAGACACCATAATATTATGAATGCAAGTCAAAACAGCTGTAGTTTTGATATTGTATAAACAGACACAGGTGGCAGTCACAGATAAAAAGATCAGCTTGGACACTCCTGATAGTCAAGGCTTACTCTGGTTCGACTGTATACTGAGATTTATTGCATGGAGAATGGACGAATCAAAATAGATTTTGTGGTTAGTAGTTCGAAATGCAAGTTCATTATAAACTGGGCTTACAGTCAACTGAGTTCAACCTCAAAGTTACAGCCCCTTTGAAGAAACATGATTAAATTGTGCTTTATTCTTTTCACTGAATATCTTAATAGTAGTAGTGAGCATACAGAGACAGACAATGTGTGTCAGTATTTGTGATTTAAATGATCTTTCCTTTGTTTGTGTATTTTCAGGGCTGTGTGGTGGGAGTGCCTCTGGTAAAACTACTGTAGCTAGGAAAATAATTGAAGCTCTCAGTGTACAGTGGGTGACAATATTATCCATGGACTCATTTTACAAAGTAAGATGTTCTGTTCTGAACTATTACCAGAATTGATGCTTTTCAGCTGAGATGCTGCATGTCTATAGCTTTATATTGTCCATTGTACATCTGCCCACTTTAACTGTAAGATTTTCTTAGATGTGGTCGTAAATATTTCCGAAGTCAATACAATTTGAAAGGTATAAATTAATCATGAGGGATGCTGTTAGAACTGTCAGTGAATGTGCTTTCAGAATTGGGAAGTTTCTTGGAGTTCAAAAATGCAAATCAAATATAGACTGTTGCCCTATACCACGGTCCCTCTGCTGAAGATCCATGTTGGGGGCATCGTCTTGTCGTACAGCACTGTTGAAGCAGTGTAATATATAAATTCATGGCTTTCTGTTGTTCATTTTCTTTGTTTCTACATTTTTGTAGGTTTTAGGTGAAGAAGAGCAGAAGCAAGCTGCCATCAATGAATATAATTTTGATCATCCTGATGCCTTTGACTTTGATCTGTTGGTTGCCACACTGAAAAAATTGAAAGAACTCAAACATGTGGAGGTGAGTTGACAAGATTACTGTGTTTCATTGATGTGTGATTTAATGAAATGAATTATTTAATGGCAGTATTTAATGATCAAAAAATCAACTTGAAATAATAACCTTTTGTCAATCTGTTGGAAGAGTGATGAAAAGTACAGATTTCAATAATGTGTTTGGTGAAAAAGCCAAAACAGGAGCATCATACATACTATTGTGTGTACCTGTACATGTATTTGAGAAAATGTATTTCTACACTCACTGCTGACAGTATTCCTTCATTTGGTACAAAGACATGAGTAAACGGTAATAGGATATACAACATTTGCGGTTAAAATAATTGCACAGGTGTGGTAAAATTGCTAATGTGACAAGGCTCGTGTTCACGTCTATTTCTTGTGTTTTCATGCGAAAATATGCTCTGTGCACACAAACATTTGGTCACAGTTGCATGATCAGCACGCAAAAATCTGACAACAGATATCGCTACTTGTGTGAACACCTCACCACATACAGATAAAATCATTTAGTCCACCTAGATATGAAACAGTAATGCACTTAGTGCTAGTAGCAATAGATATCAGACCAACATCTTTGAAAAATGTATAATACCTACCGAGATATTCCATGTGATGGACATCTAGATGTGTCCACTCATATCCATCTTTACTTCAAACCAACATTCAGACTTCATATAACCACATTGCAACCATTGATCACACACCCACTATTTTTCATATTTAGCTAACTAATTCCATTCATACATCAACTACACATACACATCAATACAACATTTTCTCCACCATTTTCTGGACATCTGTTGACCAATATCACTTCACCATCATTTCCGTCAGTGGTTTCCAAATTCATCAACCAAGTGGGACTATGTCATTGACAATGACTTGTAGCATGTACATGTTACATGATGAAAAACATTTAAAAGTTTCTTACATGGGACATTGAATGAATGTGTATGTCAGAGTTATGTAACTTATAGGACAGTAATGTAATAACATTACTTGAGAAATTCTGTACGTTTTAACTCATATCCATTGTTAGCAGTTATTCTTGCATATCATACATAATTAAACCTAAATGTTTCAAATTTTCTTCATTCTTGGAAACGCGTATTTTATGTTAATGTGCATCCCCAGCATTAATTTAAAATTATCTTTCTTTTCAGTTGTAGACTCCATCAAATTTCATAATGTGGTACTAAAATGCATAGCAACGATTGATTTTGAGAACATCCCTCTGTGTTATGATTCGTATATTGCATGATACCTGAGGACTGAATCGAAATAAACAGACAGTTATAATGGTAATTTATAAAACTTAAAAAGTTATTCAAAAGAGTGTCAACTCTCATAACTGCTGCTTAGCATAAATGTATTAATTATTGCAAATCATTTATTATGACCTAAGTTTGCAAGTTTTGCCTCATGCCAAAATTTGAATGGTTGCATGTTTGCATGTGACATCTTTTAATAAAAGAATGCAATAAATTTGCAACAAGAGTGAACGATGAATGAAAAATTGACACTAGGAAAGAGTACACATATATGATTTAAATCCTCTGATCAAAGGTCTATGTAGTACCACCTCTGTGTTCTGTTTTTCTAGCAGACTGATCTTTGCATCAGTTTTGCCTTTTTCTACTGCATCGCTTGCACATAAAACTTGGAAACTCACCATCCAATGATATCATTTGATTTAGGTCGCTTGATATGATAAATTTGCTGTCACTTTTTTGTTTCAAATTTCCTAAACTCTTCAGTCATTTGTTCATAGTTAAATGAATGAACTTATGTAAGTACTTTTCTAGAAGTCATGTGTTGACAGTTATCTGAAATCACAGCTTGTCATTATTAGATCCTGATATACTGAAACCAACACATAGCTAATAATATAAAAAAACACAAAAGTGCCTTTTCTGGTCATCGAAATGTTGAAGGCACTAATCAGTTTTCTGATATCCAAACATATGTTAGTGTTTGTCTCCATAGCTGTGTTTATTTTTGCAAATGCATTAATACCTTAGTGTAAAAGATAGGATCTCAATTCTCATGCTGACAAATTTATATTTATAGGATCTCAATTCTCATGCTGACAAATTTATTTTTCAGGTTCCTGTTTATGATTTCACCACACATAAACGAAGGAAAGACACAGTAAGTATTACAGGTAGACAAGATAAACTGTCGTGTCAGTTTTGGTCAAAATATTTGTACAGTTTGCAATGATACACAAATGAGAAATGCCATTCTATGCAAAGTGATTGCATTTCCCTGTCAATATACTGGCAGCTGCCAATCTTTGAAAAAAAAATGTATTAATTTTTGTTCTCAGAAACTATTCTCCTTGTCTATTGTGCCAGCAACTCTGGGACAAAATTATGCAAGTATCTGAAATGATGCTTCTGTGGTACTACTAGAATGTTTGACAAATGTGATGGAAATATCATACAGTATACATACATAATATTGAACCAAGGAGATACATAATTCTGGGTAAGTGTGGCCCAATAACATTGCTTCCTGTATTAGATGTTGTAATGGAGTTGTGATGTTGTTTTGTGTAAGTGTAGATTTCAATTCAGTCTATGAAATGTATCTTTTAAGTTTCAAAAGCAAGCATAATAATAGTTGTGAAGACTTTATTTATCTTGAATGTTTTCGAAAAATTACTTATCAATATGTCAACTTTTGTTTGTTTTTTTACAGAAAACAATGTATGGCGCAAATGTTATCATTTTTGAAGGAATTTTAGCCTTTGCAAAGAAGCCATTGATAGAGGTATATAAGCAAATATGACCTTTTATACTTTATTAATACCTACTGATATAATCCACTCCCCCTTCAAGCTCTTCAACAATAGCTGTCAAACTCTTTATGCTCTGTTTAAAATGGTATGGTTGAGTTTATTGCCATTTGATCACTGTCTAGAGGTTTTTATGACAGAATGATGTAACATGTGCTTTGTGGTCTTATGGACTAGAGTATAGTGTAAGGTTGCAGACAATAGGATTAGAGGGTGATTATCATGCACTGTCAGTTTCATTGTTCAGTAGCCATTTTCAACCTTTTGTGTGCAAAAGTCAATTTTGGTCGCCTTTATTAAATATACCCAGTCTATGTTTACAGATTTTTGCCAAAATTTTGGTTAAAAACCATAGCCAATGAAATGTGATATCCATTTGGTCCAAAATTATCTAACAAATTACAAAAATTTGGTAAAATGTTGCACAAAAATTTTGGTTTGAAATCGTACAGCACTCAAAGGGTTAAAATACCCGTCTAGTGACTGAACTACATGCCCAAATCATTCGATGATCTCTCAAAATGTTGGTTCTACTTATTCAAACACTTTGATACTTCTTGCATGTATTGTTTTCCAATCGTTTGAGTCCTAACGACATCATAGCCTTGCATAGTACATCCTATGCTACAATTACTGGATATGATTCTCTGTGATATACATTGAATAAGTCCATGTTGTTGAAAGATGCTGTGGTCAACCTTCCCATACCACTTTAATTCTGCCCTAACCTGGCTGCACCACACCTACATGGACTCCTGTCTGAAGAGTAATTGTCGATACTTTTTCATGAAAAGTGTATCTTATCTTTGATAAACCAATATTTTAAAAGACTGCCATGTAACCATACACAAATATATGACACCATGTTTGCTGATTTCTTACTCAACTTTGATAATTGTTTCTCCTACCCGCATGTTTACATGTGAAAGTCCCTTGACCTTTTATGCCAAATTTTGTTATGAACAGTCTTTGGTTGCAAAGTAGGTCCTCCACTAAAGGCTCAGTAGCTGCAACCTAGCTTATTTCATTATTTTTTGTATTTCAAATTTCACTATTCTCTGTCTTTTGATTCTGTTTTGCAGCTGATGGATCTCAAAGTATTTGTAGACACCGATTCAGACATCCGGTTAGTGAGGCGATTACGACGCGACATATCGGAACGAGGGCGTGACATTGTAGGTGTTCTGAAACAGTACAACAAGTTTGTAAAGCCAGCTTTTGAACAGTTTATTGAACCTAGCATCCAGTATGCGGATATTGTCGTACCAAGAGGTGAGTATGCACCTCAAAAGTGAAAGACTTAAAATTTGATCAAATTTTCCTCAAGGAATCTTTCACCCATTCTCTTTCAAAATCCAGAGTAAAAATCAAAGGTCACTGTGCAAAATTTTGTACCCTAGAAACAAATTACAAGTACGGTACCCAATATTAACTGATATTCAAAATGGATGCCATCCCTGGCGTTATCTCTATGGGAGAAAATAAAACTCCCAATTTTCATAAATTTAAGCCAGTGAAAGTTATTTTACTCTATAAGCTCCAAAATGAGCCCCCACAAGTGGTAGGCCAAAAGAATACTGTAAATCTGTCGAATATTTGTCCCCGCGACGCATTTTATACTGGATTGAGAAGACCCTGCACTCACGTTAATTCTGTTGACCGGTGAATGTGTTGATATTTCAGGGGGAGAAAATGAAGTTGCAATGAGTCTGATAGTACAGCATGTACACAGAGAGTTAGAAAAGGTTAGATTTTGCTTTATCTGGATTTTCGTTTCAGAACCTTTTGTTTCATAACCTATCTGATGCGCTGTCACTTCTGGTGTATCATGTAAAGCCTTGAACATTTTTTCCCCTTTACCTGTCATTTACTTTGAATTGTTCCATTGAAGATGCATACCATTCCTGTATTTGCACCATGCAATAAAAAAACAATACTTGAATTAGAGAATGACCAGCAAATCATGATATGTGTCTGTCATGAATAAGACTGTGCTGTAAAAATATTTGATGGAATTTCATTCATGTGAACTATGCACAGGTAATGTTACATAGCCCTGTGGGTGCACTGATGAATTTCAAAGAAGATAGGTACAAATTATTCATCCATGCATTGAAAAACTTCATGTAACTCTTAATTAGCTTGAATAGCTGTTACTTTAATAAAAGTTTTGTTTTCAGAGTATATCATCTCAGATATCATCACTGCCTAAAATTAATCTTAATAGGGGAAAGTTGAAATATTGTAATAACATAGAAAACAACACTTTCCAGGCAGCGGTTAGGAAACGCTGCATTTTCTGTTATCTAATGCTGGAAAGGCAGTGGGCGATTATTCATTTGTACAAAAGATATTGATTACTGTCGTTAAAATATGCAAATCAGCTTGTAATTAATCATTGTCAGTGATGGATGTTTATAAATCACGCACTCTGCTGTCGTGTCTTTTTTTGCTGTCGTAATCTGTGACATCTGAAAAATGTGCTTCCATGTCTTTGTTATTCTATTTCACAAAGAGATCTGTTTTTCTTCTTTTTTTTTGTAGAGAGGTTACACTTTCAGGTGAGTCAGTTTATTCAAAATCCGGCAGAAACGATGATGAAGAATATAAACAAGAAGTTCTGGCATTAAACCCTAAGGCCTTCACGATGGTTTTGGGATGAAAGAGTATGTAGATGTCAGAAAACTAAATAAACTTTGTAACTTTAATCCTAATTCTGCTAGACAGTATCATGACATCACGTTCCAAGTCATTAAAAATCGGTATTGAGCCAAAATTTATATGTACATGTATTTTCATGGTGTGGTATGTTATAGTAGGTTTGTTCATGAAAATCATATTAACAGTTACGGGGGCCTTCAAATATCCAGGTTTTTGTGAAAATGCAACATATTGACCTGTTATATGCCTCACCGGAGTCAACCAAGTTGACCTGATGGTGACATATGAACTTGGCAGGAAATGGGTTAAACGCTAAGTAAACAGTCTTTCTGCCAACTGTGGAATATTCAGCCTTTGTGAAATCAAATATGAATTCCTTCCTCTACTTCACTGCAGTGCCTCATTTTATGCCAGGTTTTGTTTCATTTTATACCTTCAAATGATTTAAAAGTGATGTGCAGTTATGTCATGAATATATACAAAGAGTATTAAGTACTATTGTACAGTATTGATATCAAATGTTTACTGAATATGTATAGTGAATATTCATGTGCTGTTGATTGTATGAATGCATTTTTGCCTATATTCTTGGCAACTTGGAATTGATAATATCCGAATTACTAACCATTTTCCACATTGTCAAAGAATTGGTTTGCGAACCACAGTGACACTTTTTTGGACAAGAATTCATCTTGATGTTGAATAAAGATCTCAAATACTGATCACAGGTCAAACAAAGTTCTTAAATGAATTTATTTGACGGAAACTGTTAAATAAACATTTACTAACCAACTCACAAAGAATGCCATAATTTCTTATCAACATTACACAATTGTAAAAACTGTCATGGCATCAGATGGCCGTCAGACAAGTATTCACAATCCTGCTTGATGTGATAAAACAACTGATATACCAGTAAGTTTTCTGCTTTTCTGCATGGTCTCATTGCCAATCTCAGTTAAATTGCTGTAAATTTGTTGTACTTCATTGTAGGGCACATTTAGCAGAAATTCACCATGGACAGCCTCTACCAAATAGTTATTTTTGTGTGGAAAGTACACCACAAGTTCAAGGTCTACATACATTTATCAGGTGAGAGATTATCTAGAAAAGTTCTTGTAAAGAGCCAGTACATGTAACTTTTGATGATTTTTCTTTTCACTATTTTGGTTTTTTTAATGTCATGTACAGTTTCTTGTTCTACTCCGCAAAGCATGTTGAGACACACAGTATTCAGCTTGTCAACTCAGGCTGTACATGTGTAGACTGCATAGTTATTACCACAGTCCCTGTCATTCGAGGGACTGCTATTTTTGACATGACAGTGAATTCTGGTCCAGAGTAGCTAGAATTCAAATGTTAAAAAATAGTAATGCATTTTACAAGTATAGACGCTATATTGACAAATTAAATAGTTGGTGTTTTAGCATGCTTTGGGAGTGGAAGAAGAATTTGCAATTGATGACATGAAAATGCTGATAAAAAATCAAAAGTTACAGTAACTGGCCATTTAAAGATGGAGATATGAAAAAGTTGTCCGATCCATATGCTATATTATAAATTGTGTCATGTGATCATGTGTGACCAATCAAATGATAGTGCCCTGAGATGGAATATTTGCGATTTTATTGATCGTATTTTTATCAGTTTTCTTGACCGAAGATCATTTGTGTGACAATGGGCAACCAGTTGGCACCATAGGGCTTGACCTAAGTGTATCAAGATCATGAGAATGCATGTAATAGAAACCAAATGTGGTTTTCATATTTATCCCTTGGAGGAGTGAAAGAATTTCCCATTAGAAGCTGCAGCTTCAATAAGGAATTTTATGACAGTGCTGCTTTTTTTTTTCAGACATTATTTTTTTGTGATACTTACAATATTGTTTACATTGACAGGAATAAAAACACTCCCAGAGATGAATTTATATTTTACTCCAAGAGACTGATGAGGATTCTGATAGAGTATGCATTGTCTCTGC
>LD351502.1:0-10228 GCA_001465055.1 Ptychodera flava | reverse complement strand
CGAAAACCGAGGTCGTCCGAAAACAGCCACACTGAATCGTCTGCATTAGCCTAGGAGTCCCGGCGCAATTGATATTTATCGGGTAAATATAATATCGGCGATTTGTTAGACCCGCCATGCCGAGACACAATAGGCGAGAAGTCATTCCAGTATATCTTGTTATATCAATATTACCAGATATAGTCCCGAAATTGCCTATATTTATTGGGTATATATCGGCGATTTCGCAGACCCGGGCTGTCGAGATAAGAGATGCTTTGTGTAGTTTCCGTCTTCGGATTTTAGAGTCCCGAAATTGCCAATATTAATATTTATCTGGTTAAAACCGGCGATAGTAGGCTGACTCAGCATGTCAAGATACGAACCGCATTTTGTAGTATAGTCTTGTATCGGTATCAGAATCCCGAAATCCCTTATAAAACAATCATCATGAAAGAAGTAGAACATAACTTTTTATCTTTTAAAGATTTTAAAACTCGCCCGACTTTCTTTTAGCCACTGTCTTCGAAAAAGCTGTTCTGTGGGACGACGATAAAAGCTGACTCAGTTTGTTCTTCCTTGAGTGATTTTTGCACTCAAGTGAACAACAGTTAATCATTTTTTATGCTACTGAGCATAAAAGAGTGGTAACGTGCAGAACTGCACTGCTGCAGTCATAGACTCCAATGCTTTGGTAAGCTGTTACACACGTTCGTGTATCGCCGATGACGTCACGCACGCTCCTCCCATGAGCCCTTTCGCGCCCATGGAATTCCGAGCTCATTTCCATAAATGTCGTCTACTTCAATGTCCCTTTTCGTCGCTCCGTAGTCATCGGCGCGTGCAATTATGTTGCAAATTTGAGCTGCATTTTATTCAAGGGTGACTTTGGAAGGGATAAACGGTCAATGTCGCTGGACTTAGGTTTCCCTTTAAGCAATAAAGCACCGGTAGACCTCTCGATTTTGACCAGGCCACATCATATATGCACTCGCTATCGCCCGTGCATATATGATGTGGCCTTGTCAAAATAGAGTGGTATTCTGTTGCTGGGTGTGATTTATTTGTCTTATATCATAACAGTATATTGGAATTGTGGCATAGAATGTCAGAAAAGGATTTTTGCTCAAGCTGAAAGCTTGTGGGTGTGCCAGTCGTTGTATATCGCGAATACCATGGTTCTTTTCACGTCTCGACCAATCAGATCACTGCATTTGCTCCATCAATATACTGATATGACATAATACTCAATGTTCTTTTGCAATATGCTGGTTTGCAGGTTTAACCAAAGGGCCTTGAATGCCTTGAATAATTTGACTCTGTGAAATTTGTTTCAGGCTTGATGGCAAACATGTTGTGTTCGGTAAAGTGATTGATGGAATGAACATAGTCCGGAAGATAGAAGCAGTGGGAACAAAGTCTGGGAAACCAACGGAGAAAGTTGTCATCACAGATTGTGGAGGACTTGTATGATCGGGATTCCATTGTCATTGGTCCATAGAGTGGATCATGTGGGGGTCACATGACTTTTGTTCAAATCAGTCTGAACGCCCTGTGTACTGTACATAAGAACAATACAACATTGGAATGGGTAACTGTGACTTATATTTGGAACACTGGGTTGTGGATAACCCACCAAATGATGAAAGTTACAGAGACTGTTGTCGGTTATCAATTATCTTTATTGCCACCATGACTGAGATGTACATCTGCTTACAAGTTACGGATACAAAAAACTGCCATTCAGAACCATACATGGAAATCACACATTTCACCAGCAAATACACTTGCATGAATTGCACAGTATTGTGTCAACGCTAAAGTTGTGCAAAATCACATAAAAATGACCAAATATTGCCTTTTCTGTTTTGGGGGGAAAATGAAAATGAAAAACGGAATATTAAGTACTAGTCAGACTTCACATTATGGAAAATACAACTTGGTCAAAACATCAGGAACACATTTCCCAATCAAAGAATTACTTATTAAGTTTAAGTTTTATGGTTGTACATTTGTTTATGAGAAACCTTTGGTACAAAATATTTTTAATACAAAGTACAAAAATAAATACATAAGACATTTTCACTATGGCTCTATGGCTCTGTGTACTTCACTTTGTTTTCTTGACAAAGACAACCCCCATTAAGAATGTACGCATAGTTGTTGTTGAAATTTCTTCTCACACTACATTGCTATATAATAAAAGTAGGGGGAGGGGAGGTTTTGAGAAGGGACAAACACAATAGCTTGATGTCTTTAAATGGATGGACAGAGGATAAATTTAAATGAGTCATGTTTGTTCAAGATTTGAACAAGGCCAACAGCATGTGATTAGTGTCTTGTATTCATTGACGTTATGAAAATGTCGGGGATTACAGTAAAAACAAAAGAGTATTCATTCTCATGATATGTTATGTAGCAACAATATAAACACAGCTGACAACGGACAAGTAGCTGCCTTATCTTTGCATACTATGTAGATACAATCAATAAATGTACTCAGTTCAAATACTACATTGTAACTACCATGGCAGTGATACAGTTTAAAGCAGCATGTCTCATACATAAACACCACAGTTACAAGCTGCAGGCAGAACTAAAGAGTGAAAGAGTTTTCTCAGCAAAAAAAAGAATGAATCAGAAAACACAAACTACAACTGATTTCAGCCAAAAGTGTAAAATTGCATACAACTACCTTTTGCAATCAACTGGTATTTGGTGTGCTCCAAGAGAAAAATTTTTGGCAGACTGATATGAAAACATAAAATGGCTATTGTGAAAACCTGGTACTGCTCACATTTCTAAATATTCTCCATTAAGAAAGGACGAACCGCTTCCCTATCATTTGAAACTGCAGATTCTGGTTAGGTCACATAATTTGTAAACTGTTCTGAGCTATCTCTACTATTTTGGTTGTAAACTGTTCGGAGCTATCTCTACTATTTTGGTTTAATGCATACAAAACCCGTACATTTTCAGTACCTGTTGCACCAAAAAGTCAAGCATGTATCTCGAGCATATTGTACTTTAACCTCAAATAATTTTAACTCTTTTCCAAAAGCAAACCCACTCTTCATATCTATTAACTTATAAAATTGTTATTGGATGACAATCAAATATGTGGTAATTTGTACACAGATCAAACGAACTATGTAAGAGTTCGCACAATAAATATGCCGCAATCTTTCATTTGTCTGAACAAAACTGTATAAGACCCTTGACATTCAACTATTTACACATTACAATCAGGTGATATAAGTCACCCTTTTCATTACAATAATTCACCCGTACAATACACAACGACAAAATTTGACCCATGTACACATAAATATACTTAATACCGTGCAAGGTGAAGTAATTTGATCAAAAAAATGAGAAAGACATGACTGAAAAAGTTACCACAGAGAAAACAGATTGTCCTCTTTTAGTGCTTTGTCCAATAAAATTTTTACCAACTACATAAATCAATTGCACTTACAGAGTAATAGTTGTCTCAATGTCACCAGTATCATGGTACAACGCTTGGCATACAAAGATATACATGTATCACGTCTCATGAGAATCAGTGAACAAATTGCAAATTGACAACTGCAAAGCAATGGACCTGCTCTGGAACAAAGTGTCACACTTTCGTTGCTACAGCGTACTACGGAATATGGACGATATAGCAGTACAAAAAAATATATGCGAATAAACACACACACAGGAATAACACTGTTCTATGTTGGTTTCTGTGTGTGCTTCAATATCTACCATATTCAAATTAAATTTTCTGTTTCCACACTTAACCACATGCTGATATACATACTGGTACAAGTCAAAAATCTATTTTCATGTGGAGAGGAATTAAACTCTCTATTGTCACTTCCCCATTATCACTTCCCATCTGTCAAGTCCATAAAAAGCAGTATTGAGCCAAAACCATACTTATTTTCAGTCTAACTTTGCTTGGTCTGTTATAGTGAGTCAAGTCTGTAAAAATATGTTTAGAGTATCAATGTTTTCAGGGCCCCTTCAAATGCTCAATTTTTTTAGAGGAATGTAGTGCTTCATTAGTTTTAACCAACTTGACCTGATGGTGAAATGTGAACTTGCAGGATAAGGTTAAAGAAGCATTCAAGCGAGTCATTTCAAAATTTTCTGGCATGTTATACAAAATTCTGAATAAGTTAAAATATAAACAGGTTTCAAATTATGTAAGTCTTGCATTGTATGCATTCTTACACAGCAATTGTAGATGTCTCTATGGCAACTGTATTTGATGTGATGCATTTCTTGTTTGCATTCACTGACGATTTCCCAAGTATAAAAAGATGGAAGCCATAATCAACTAAATCAGTTGTTTGTTATCAGTCCTAGCTATTTAGTGTCTTTCACATAGACCTTGAGTTTTTCAAGTTCATTCTTGATGTCCAGACCAACGGGTCTCTGTGCTTGAGCTATCCATGTGTCAAGTGCGGAGACACCCATCGCTGGATTGGAGATAGCCAGGTGGAGGACACATCTAGCTACACTGCACTGCACCACCCATGGTAAAGTAGTCTGTGCTAAGACTGCACACATCATCTTCAGAAGTTCAACCACGGATTGTTTGTTTGTTGCATGACCAATGACGCTCACTCCAGTGATGATATGGAACAGCATTATAACACTACTACAGTTCGTACTCTTGTCTTCTTTCAGCTTTTGGCTCCACTCTCTCAGCATAGGCCAGAAGGCTTCTCTGATGAGCCAGTTGTTTGTCCACTCCCAGCCCTGGTACTGTGCGAGTAACTCCATTGCTTTGCTGATCTCAAATCCTGCTGCTGTGAGCTTGGTCTCTCCGTTGTGTTCAACAACTAGAATCTTCTGTTTTATATCAACAATCAATTCCTCAGATATACTCTCTGCTGATTGTTCTCCAAATTGCCACCTGCACATGAGAGACAGGTATTTCTCAACCACCTCTTTCTGTTGAGGATCCTTTACCGCTTCAAGTTTTTTCCGCGTGGCAAACTCCAGCACCTTGACCACTGGCTGTAGATTGCTACTATGTTTTTTCAGAATTGCTGGCCACACACCAACTATAGCCAACAAATGGTGGAGCACGTCTGGGTGATCTTGTTGAAACATATCGTAACACAGCACACAAATACCCTCTCGACAGTTCAGAAATCTGGACAGGCCTGTGTATATCCTGCACAGTGACAGACACTGCATCAGATCACCTCTTGCCATCACACCCTTGTGCAGACCTGTCAGTATTCCCTCTTGCACTTTCTGCGGCCTGGTTCTGAGTCTGTTTGAGAGCGCTGCAGCGATGCCCTCTTCCTGTGGCGTCAGAACTGGTCTGGTGTTGTCGTTGTTGTTCTGGCACTTAGAGGCAATGACGGGCATCAGATCCATGGAGAAATTCACAGTGTACTCAATAATAGCTGACACGACAGCATTGACTGCTTTGGACTCAGCCATACACCTGATTTTATGCAGTGCTGTCTCGAGACATTTCTCTGCATCAGCAAGTGAGGGCGTACTTGCTTCTGGCGATGCTATCACATTTCCCTTGGCTTTCTTCTTCCTCTTCTTCTGTTTCTTTTTCTTCTTCTTCTTGTTTTCATCGGGTATTTTGTTGGTAGCTATGTCTGCCCACAGATCCCCGATTGGTTTATTTGGACTACTGATAGTTGCTGTGTGACCTGTATGCTCTCTTGGGTTGACGAGAACAGAGTCGTCATCAAACGCATCATAATCAGCCAAATCAAAGTCGTCTTCTTTTGTCTCATTCTTGCTGGCACAGTTTGATTCAAAGTTCACTGTATTGTTGGTCTGGTTCTCTTCACCGCTAATTCTATCTGAAGTTGGAATTTTGACGTCAGAGATCTGGTCACCATCACTACATTTTCTGTTTTTCTCAACTTCAACAATGTTGTTCTCACTGACTGATTCCACAATGTCGCCTGCATTTTTCATTAGAAACTTCTCTCTTGGTTTTCTGCTTGCATCACTACCATCTTCTGTTTTGCTGGTTTTGTTATTCACTCCAAAGTCGTCCTTGCTGTCGGCAGTATCTTGTAAGCTGTCATGAGTGTCATTGTCAAAGGCTTGTAGGAGGCTTCTTGCTGCACCCATAGGATAGGGTTTAACAGAGATGGCATCTTTTGGTGCCGTGGCCTTGAACTGGCAAGGTGACCTCAAATGACTTGTCCTAGTGGTATTTTCAACTTCTGGATCTACAGTTTGCCCTGTCACACAAGCGTTAACAGTCTGTGAAGGAGGTGACAGAATTCTTGGTGGGGAAGGTAAGATGCACGACATGGGAGATTCCACTTCCGGTTCAGGGGTGTCAGTCAGATTTACAGGAGACATTCGCAGAGGGGATAATGGGGGAGCCAGGTCCCAAGCAGCCATGTCTGAAATCGCTTCAAATATTTTAAACGCAGTTGGTGAAGAGCATTTTGCTGTCAGCTCTGTAGCATGTCTGGATGATTCAGTTTTCAATGTACTCTTCACATTCTCTGTTGGCAAAGCATCAGCTTGACTGCAGTTGCTTTCATCAAGAGTGCATGCTGATAATATAGACTCTGACATTTCTTTAGATAATGTACTCTTCTTTTGTGCAGATACCTCAGATGCGTTCAGCATGTCATCATCATCTGTGTCAAGACTGGTTATGCTGTTTTCAGGATCTGCCAAAGAGACCGCTTTCAGTTTCTTTTCTCTTTTCTTTGCAGCATTGGTATTTGCGCGATCATCGCCCGTAGTTCTTTTCCGAGACTGCCTGAGGTGAGGAGACTTGGATTTTGTTACACTCTTTTCAAGTAATTTTGCTTTGGCTCTGGTGACTACACCGGGGCTGCTATCACATTTCAATGTCTCTGAGATAATATTGTGGCTGCTATTTTGAATTGATTCAGTCAACACACTAGGATCAGCAATTCGTTTTGGCATACTTTTAACTTGACCATTTTCTTTACACACGTTTTTGGAGGAATTTTGTCTGTTTTCAACACCATCCTCTTCAACTTTCTTCTTTTTCTTTTCTCTTTCATCAGAATTACTGTCCCTTGATTGTGACCTGGTGTAGGGTCGTTTATGAGTGATGGCGTTGTCACCCTCTGCACTTTCAACTTTGACCTCATCAAGTTCACCGGTTACCGTTTGAGGTGGAAGTTTTTTGTGGTTGGCTTCTAAAATTGGTTGGGATTCCTTGATGACTGATGTCCTTGTTACTCCGTGACCATCTTTAGCAGGAATGTCTTTCTTATGTTGCAATTCCTGTTTTGTTTCCTGTCCAGTCACATCATTAATAACCTTTGACTGAGATTCCTGGAGTGCAGACTTTAGCAATGATGGGAGGACTGTCACAGAGTCTGCACCTTGAGCTTCTTTGGCATGGTTTTCAGATTTGGATTTTAGTGTCGACTTTGTTTGATCCACGCTATCTGTTGCTGCAGTGTCCTCTGATTGCTTTGTCTTTCCAATTGGTGGGTCAGTAATGTAAGTGCTAGAACACCAAACTTTGTCATTTAATAACTGTGGTTTGCATTTAGATTCCAATTCAACCTGATCTTGACCTTGACCTTTGCCCTGCAACTTGGTCACACATTCTGAAGAGTCAGTGGTGCTGTTGTCTTGTGTACTTGCATTTTGAAGCAAATCACCTTGTTGGGCACTGGAACAACTTTCTTCCTGATCATGAAATGCATTTGAAGTATCCTCTGTTTCTGGCAGCTGATTTTGCACAGTTAGTTTAGTACTTTTCTCAGAGTCACCAACATCAATACTCTTGATCTCAACATTGTTTACTTGCATTCTTTGTGTCATTGAGCTGAAATCCTTGGATGATGCAGACGCAGTTTCCTCTTCTGAGGATGACATGTTGACAAATCTATCCTCACTGATTTCAACACTGTGTGAACTGTTGACTGATATTGAACCTCTTCCCCGAGTCTCTGAATTTTCTGACACAACCGCATCTTCGTCAACATTATCAATTTGTGTTTTGTCATCCACAGCAATGTTATCTATTTGATTTTTACTGTCATCCTTCTGATCAATATCATCAAATGAATCATCTGTGGTGGAGTCACTTGAAACACTGTTCTCCATATCCTTGGTTTCTGCACTGGTTGGTTTTGGCGTTGAACATCTCGGCTGTGCATCAGGGACAGGCACAGACTCACTACCTGCAGCTGCTTTGTTTATGTTTCTCTGTTGAACGTGACAGGAAGCTTCTTCATTGGTGACCTCACTAATTGACGTGACTTCTGAATCATCTTGGCGGAATGATTGCTGTCTTTCGTCTTTGGTGTCATCGGCTGCAGGTAGGCACCCTTCCTGGAGATCACACAGTAAGCTACTTTCATTCTGATCTCTATAACTACTTGGAGACAAGACAGAATCTCCAATGTGGCAGTCCAATGCACGATCTATCTCATCACAGACACTATCAAGCTCCTCATCGGTATCATACTGCGATGACACAGGCGACATTGGAAGAGGCATTAACTGTGACGGAAGCTCAGAGGCAGAAAACTGAATCACAGACTGGAGCTCTGAAAAGATTCCAGATTCTAACTTTTCCTTTTTGTCGTGAATGTGTGCCAACTGTTCATTTTCACCATAACTTGACTGTGCCCAGTCATCCGCTTGGATATCATCATACCTTTTTATCACCCTTCTGGTTTCATTCCTCTTCATATCTTCATATTTCTTCAACAACTTCTCAGCTCCTTCCAAGCGCCTTTCCAGTGCTTTCTTACTCCTCTTTTCTGCTTGAAGCTGCTGTTTATAAACTTCAACATTTTCTTTCATTTTTTCGTAGGTTTTGTCTCGTTTAGCCAACAGCTTTTGAGATTTGTCAAGTTCCTGTTTTAAGTTCTTACACTTTTCATTGAGGGTCTCTGTCAGTTCATCTTTCTGCTCCAATCTCTTCTCTAACTGCTCAAATAAATTTTGGCAGGCTGAATGTTTACTTTCAATGTTTGCCTTTTGCTGAATGATGAGCAATTTGGATTGTTTACACTCATTCAGTTCCTGTTTGACTGTTTCAACTTGCCGCAATGCTGTCTGCAACTGTTTCTGTAGAGCGTTGCAGTCCTGTTCTTTCAAATACAGCTTGTTTGTCACATCATCAAGTCGTTTCGTTTGCGTTTCCAATTCACTGCATTTACTGCTGTACTGCTTGATCAGTCTGTCTGTTGAAATGATTTTCTGTTTGATTGTGGTGAAATTGCGACCATAATCCTCTCTCACTTTCTTTATCTCTTCTTGCAGCTTTTCACAGCCTCTGCATCCAGGTATTTCAGAAGCCATGGTGACTAGGTAACATCAGTTGAATTTCTCAACTTAGTCTGGCATTTTCCTTTTGTATCAGTCGACGTTTGCTTCTTTATAGTCTGATGGTTGAAAAGAAAGGAATTTAATCATTTATTTTGAACTGAGCCCAAACAAAAACTAATTGTTCTATCAAATGTCACATTCGTGTTTTAAAAATTTGTCAAACTTAGAACACAATGGCTTGGACACAAGTCAATAACACTGAGCTCTGTACTAGTTGTGCTAATGTCTGGTTGTTTTGGCTTAATTTATGAATGGGGGTCTTGATAGTAAGGGGAGAACAACTTAATTTTAGGGGTTGAGGAAATGGGAATGCCAGCAATTCTTCCCCTCACTGTGACAGCAATTTTATTTCTATTGCAAGTCCTGCATCAAATTATTTTTCTACATGCGGCAGCAATTTGCAAATCTGATGGAACTTTTGTCCTCTTGTACCATTACATGATCACTTTTTCTCCTTCACCTGCTGACAATTTTTATTTTCCCCAAATCCAGTTATCCTCCATCCCCAGAAATCAAATAGTTCTCTCCTAACTCAATTGTTTAGGTGATATTTCTTGCATGTGACCTGAATGCTACCAATGACCACTGTAAGGTGAATCTGTGGAATGGATATAAGGTGAAAGACAGCCAACTCGGCTGTAGTTTAGTAGTCGTCAGTTGACTTCACAGCAAGTTATCCAGTCATTTTGCGATAAAAAATCGAAATTCATTCATTTTCTCTCACTTCAGACGTAATATTTCAAATCGGTCATTTTGCAGCACATATCAACAATTACAGGTCTGACCTAGCTGCAAAATTGTAGCTCTACGGTAAGGCGGTCGGTGAGGTTTGGTTTTTGCGACGTCGCTCACCAGTAGAGCTACAATGCAGAAGGCCCTGAAGCATACAAAATAAGCACGCTGCACATGGCACGGCATTTTGATGTAA
>LD351501.1:39200-59291 GCA_001465055.1 Ptychodera flava | reverse complement strand
AAACTATGTTCCAAAGTTATTGATTATGTTTAAAATTCAAGAGTACATTAAATAAGAAGTCGATGTTAGGAGGGGCTAAAAATTGTACACTTGTCAAGGTAAAGTTATCAGCAACTAAGATGGTCACATCATACCACCTGTCAGACATGCAAATTTCCTTTTTTCACGAACATAAAAAAAAATCAATACCGTTTCTTTTGCCAACACAAATGCAACTCATTCCCTTAGTTTCCCTTGAAAATATTGTGTATGGCTGTCAAAAATCTATGTCAACAAAACTACAAAATTGCTATCTCCTCCGCAGAAAGGGGGTTTATCTTCTCATTATTCACAGTGAGAAATCAGAAAATTATGATTATCAAAACTATGGTGTCAGAATTTTGAAATATGGATCAAGCTCTTCTGTGTACAGAAGAAATTTGTTTCATTTCAGTGAGTGATCTCCGTGTGTACGGATCATGGAGAATTGTGGGTAGCCTCATTTACTGTGGAAGCTGACAGAATGATCATTCATAACATATTCCTTTAACTGCCAGCTATCAGGTCAAGTTGGCTAAAACGTGAACCTACATCTGAAGTAAGATCATGATTTAAAACCAGCAAAGTCAATCATATCTGACTTGAAGACTTCTAAATCATAAATTTCAGACATGTCTCACCCAGACATTCATAAACATGATTTTTATTGATTTCATAGTGACAGTGCACAAGCCATATGTTGATTTGCCTCGCTGGATGCATAAAAATGGGAAAACAAAGGATTCAATACTATACTCTCATGCAAATATTTCAAGCATATCACCACCTTGATCTTCTCCGGCCAGTGTTGTCTCGCCACCCTGAGAAAATCTCTACACAACAATCTGGCATTGAAACGTTGTTTTATCTGAGCATACATTGAACAAAATCTACTGGCAACATTACCGATGATGTCACCGCAGTGTGTTACAATGATCTTCTAGATACCTTGAGTTTAACGTGATTGTCAACAACTCGACCTGAAAAGATTTACTCAGGTGCCGTGATTTGCCGTCAGGGACATCCTAGTTATTACTAGAGCAAAGGTGACCGGCACTGTTTTCTTCCGAAAGTTCAGCTAGACAAGCAAATGAGAAGGGTTTAGTTTTCAAATTGTTTGAAGATGAAACAAAACAAAACTTTCCTTTTAATGACAGCAAATCACATCAAATGTGCTGTAATTTGGAAACATGGGATTTTCAAATGTGTTTCTGATGTTTTTACAAGAGATGACAAAGGAAATCTCTGGAAATTTTGGATGGCTCTGTCAAAACAAAATGGTTGCTTTTCAAATACACTGTAATTAGAAAGTTCCCAAATTTGAAAAATAAACAAATCAACACTCTATCCTTTCAGTGAATCAATTTATTCAATGCAAATAATAACTCCTTAAAGATTCGCACATTTCATAAAAACAAACAATGCCTTATCCTTTCAACCCACATAACTTCAGCCAATATCAAAACATTGATACCCATTTAGAGTACTGGTATATGTTTTGACAATGCCTGCCCTTGATTACATGAACTTCCACTGCCACATACCGGTACATCACATCACTCTCAAGTTACCAGTATACACATGAAGGACCGTCTAATCCTAGCTAATAAGTCTATCAAAGAAAGTCAAGCTTTCAGAGACATTTACTGGTCAACAATAATGTTGATGCCCGCTGGCTTATCCAATACTACGAGCACCACAACATACAATATCAATATAGTGTTTGATTTGATTGAAAATTTGTCAATGCCCTTGAATGCATACCACTGGAAATCTCTGTAACGCGATATTGCCTTAAATTAATAGGACTTCCTTAAGAAATCTTAAATACAATATGACATCAATGGAAGTTATTTTTCCTTGGTTTGACGGGGAAAAACTATCAATTTAAGTAACTTCACAGCTATTTCAGTCATGTAATTTCAATTCCCAACATAAAAGGCATTGATGACAGATTTTGTCTTGTCCGATTCCTTATTTGCTGATTTGTTCTTTATTAAAATATTTCACACCTATAGATATCTTGGATCAGGGTTTTCTCTAACCATGCATCTTGCCCTCTGAGAAATTCAATACACAACAAATACCTTGCTTATGCCGGGTTGGAGAGGTTTGAAACCTATTGCTGATCTGTACTGTACCTTACATAGTGATGTTGTTTTATTTCAAACATAGACTAGACACAATCCATCAGCAATTTTTTCTCATGATAAATTATATTAATCATGTCCGGTGTCGGTAACAGAAAACATACAGCATATAAGTTGTAATTTCTGTAAAACAATGGGAATATCTACAGTATGTATTCAATATTTTAACTCGCATTGACATGACAATTTGTCTCAGCAGTTACAAACTATGACTCCTTTTAAAGGTAGAAAATTAATGACACAAAGTGTTTCCATTTCACCAGGGTACATCATTGTGTTGCAACTCTCACTGACATGACAACATGACAAGAACTCAACAAGCTTCATTGCCATTCTCTGCCAAGGCATGCAGTAATTCACATCATGACTTGCACACTGTCAAAAATTTCTTCACCACTCATGTGATGACATCTACCAGTACATCGCGTAAACACAGGTTCACAGTTTTCATTTGACAAGTCAGATTGGTGATAGTGATGAAGGATATACAAACAGCCAAAACCAGTGACAATTTCCTTTATCCTTTGAGTGTCGTACTTTTTCCCACCAAAATTTTAGTGTAACATTTTACCATTTTTTATGAATTTTCCTGTAATTTTTTTGATAATTTTGAACAAAATGGACATCACATTTAATTGACTACAGTTTTTAATCAAAATGTTGGCAAAAATCTGAAAAAAATTGACTGGGGTATATTTTGTAAAGGTGACAAAAGTTGACTTTGGCACTCAAAGGGTCAAATGATACATTTACGGTACTTGCAGTTTCTCAGAAAACCATAACTGACCAAACTAAAGACAGGTACAGACCAAAAGGATTCAATGAATGTTCAGAGTTCTGTGGATCCAAAATTGATATTTATGCAGTGTTACGACCGACAGGGACAAGAGTTTTTTATGTTTGATAATATTTCATTGCTTTTGTTCCATAAAATAAATATGCTTTCCTATTCTTCATTCTAAAGTGTATTGAAATACAAAGAATCAACTTTGCCACCACAATGCATTGCTTACAATACACAGTGTTATTGCTGACAAATTAATTCTGGTCTACACTAAACTTCAATTGTAAACAAAACTATCTGACATAACACACATACCAGCTTTGTTGTCAAGCTGAACACTTGATTTCTTGACACAGTGTTTTTGTTAAGGTAGGGGAACACAGCTGGTAAATGGTTTCGGAACACTGGTAACATTTCTGCTAACTCCTATATGACTGCACTGATATACCAAGGGGAACACTGATAAATGATTTTGAAACACCGGTAACACTGCCGCTGTTCATACATCTGATTGCATTGATATACCAAGGGGAACCCTGGTAGCATTTACCTGCTTACCGCCCTTAGCAAAAACACTGTGATATGACTTGAGAAATAGCATAAGACACTGTATTTTGCGGACAGAACACAAATAATGAAATGTAGATCAACTTTCAAAACAATCAGCAAATGGAGCTTTAAATTCAAGTTCTACCAGGAGCTCTGTCAGTGAAGTGACTTTGTCGATCTAAAACCTTCACATGAGGGAAAGTCATTGGCATTCTTTCATGTCCACAACATTGCTGTGTGTTTGTTATGTACAATCTACAATGGCAGTTGTTCACTTCTTTATCACATGAACTGGCCCGAATTCCCACCTGTGTGACGTAGAACAGGACGGATAAGAAATCCGAATTACCCCTGTTGTACGTCATCAACCGGAACTTTTTTCTTGCATGGTACCGTTCATACATGCGGGTCGCGACATGAACATAGACTGATTTGTAGTGATCGATGCCGTGCTTTCATGACACTTTTTCAAAAAAGGAGACCCAATAAATCCACACATGGAAATATAGAAGGCATGTCCAGCGAAATTTCGAGTCGCTAAAACTATGGCTGTTCCCGAGAATCGAAGAGGGATACCGCCGATCCAGTCGAGTCGCCTCGTAAGGCTCAATGTGGACGTCGTATCTGGCGATCCCGGTTGGTGATAAACCTGAAATCTTCACCTCAATGGAAGTTCAACTGAATAAATGAGTACAGTATAATCTTCGGGAAAACGACATACAGGCACAAGCATAAAGTCATTCGACTAACAACGATAAATTTCCTTCATCATACAAAAAATTCCGTAAATTCTTGCTCGGAATCAAACCTGTAGCGCGGCGTAAGGCTGTAGCGCTAGCTAAGACATCAACTGTTGAGCTGTATATGCATTGCAGCACTGTGGAATCCGATGTACTTCGAAAGTTGACTCAGACAACAGTCAAAACAGAGTTTCCGTCAAGTAAAATTAGGATGTATCTACGGGTGAGATATATGTCACTGCAAACATCAAAGTCAAACATTGACGATCGGGATTAACGAGTTGACACCGGCATGGCAGAGTTACAGGAGGCTTCGCGATCACTGGTTGATTTAAGCACCTGTGGCGTTGTGGGCATAAACATGCAATGAGGTACACTCTATGTGTCATCGAACGGAATCTTTCGTGCCCGCTACGGTCGTAAACTTGTGTGATATTTTGAAAAGCCACGGAATCTCTGAGAATGAGAATTACTGTTTCGATCGTGTCGTTGCATTTACTTCATAAATCTATTTGTAAATATTCTGAATAACTCTGAATACTATGGCCATCTGTCGCTAGCACGATGAAAGTTATGTCCACCGTACCGATAGCCGACTTGCCTTGGCATCGGTACAGCGCGAGACAATGATTGACAGGTTCACGTGACAGAATCCGTATGTCTGGTTGGTGGAGATACCATTTAATGTAGCAAATTTCAGCTTGATGGGATTTATGAATGAAAGTATCTCCTGGGTGACGGGCCGCTTTACTCTTTAAATGAAAGTAATCCGCACAAGTAAAACACAAATCGCGACGAAATTCGTGCAATTTGTTACGATAATTTTGATGCATTCACGTCAAGAAGACTGTTCATGTGATACGATGACGTCAAACAGAGAAAAATACCATGGGATTATATATAAAAACTTGCACAGTATCATGTCTTCAATCTGTAGATACTATTGTATACATCCCTAGCACGGAGGGATTATAAGAAAATATATCAACAAATAGTTATAGTATGTACTTTTACGTTTGCAAATTGTCCTTTCTACATACAGTCCTTTTCCAATAGAAATTCTGCAAGTAATGATAAGTGATCTGATGAGTTGTTCATGTTTGGCAGACCACCCATCAGAGTTGCTTCAGAATCGGACAACAATGAAAGTCTGGCAAGAAGTTTCAGTTTTCCTTTACGTCGATGCTGATGATGATGTCTTGAGTAGTTGCAATTGTGATCATCTCTAATATTGCCAGTCACTGAGTTGAAGATGTAATCCATGGTACAGTTTGTTCTCTTATGATTGCTAGTGACTTCATACTGATTATCAGCAGTACGGTGTGTGTATGCAGATTTCAAGGTGAAGGAGTGCTTTATGGTGTTACTAAAACCACACTTCTGTTTTGATGACGTGACTTCCGTCCAGCCATCTTCCTTTTCCACAGTCTTGTTATCCTTATCATCTGCGAATGAAACACAGAGTGAAACAATGTAATTCATTTCAAAGTGTGGTGTTCATAGATTTATCATTCTGTATCTCACACTTGATTTTTGGGTTTGATGTTTATCCTTCGGAAAGCAAGGCATATTCAAATATTGTGTCTCTGTTCTAGCAATATGCATTTGGAAAGCATGAATTATCCATTTAACCCTTTTACCACCATGGTTTGTCCCAAATCCATTGTTTTCTATGGTAAAGTTGGCCCTGTATACAGGGAAGTGTATAACAGTAAAATACGGTAAACTTGATTAACTTACTGAGCATCTCAGCAGTAATAGACAATTCATGCAGCAGCAGACATTATTTTCAGTACAATGCTTTATATCAAACACAGACCTTGTAAATCAAGCACAGACTTGCAGCTGATTCATCTGTGTCATGTAATTAAAATATATAAATGCATAATATAGTGTTTTCTAAGTGGGTATATGATGACAACTGACCTTTAAGTTCTCGGTCTTTGAGTTCCTTATCCTGGTTTTCTCTTTCTTTCCTCTTCTTTCATCCACAATGTTGACATACTGACAGTTATCTGTAACACCCATCTTAGCTGTCCACAATGGCATTGGGTAGAAAGCCCCAGTGTTGACCTTTGTGTTGACCTGACACTTCTCTCCTGGTCAAAGAGTCATACTGAAGTTTTCCTCTGTTGATGAACTTGTAGAGTGGAAGAGTATGGTTCACTGTTCATGTCACCACACAGGATGATTGGATGGTATTTCACGTCACCATGTGTAACTTTCCTGAAGGCAATGTTGTCAATCTCAGCAAATAGAACGCCTAACTGTGCTAGCTTGACATCACCTCGTTTTAGATTGAACAGTAGGTGATCAGTGTTGGCAACGCAAATCTTCTGATTGGCTACCTTTTTGTCCCTTGGCTGCAGAAGGACTATGGTACCAACATTATCTCTGTCAAGGGGAAAGACACCTGGTTTGTAATATTCCACCAATTTGTGTTTAACCAATCTGAATACTGAGTTCTTATAAAGGATAACACAGTCATCTTGTTTGTCACCTGTTCGTTTCTTGAAGACACCATCATAAACCTGAAAGAGAAAGCAGAGCCTGGTGGTGAAATCTAGAACAAAAAACTTACTGATAACACAATAACTATATTTGTACTCCAGCTGTATGTGGATGGGAGATCGATTTAATGTACAACACTGCTGAAACTGCTGAATTATGACATGCTGTAATGTCACTCACAGAATCAATCAAGTGTGGAATTTGGCTTGTCTTTGACTCATATACACAACACACTACTATGATGACCGATTGAGTTGTTGTTGTCATACCTAATTGGCCATTCTGACCCGATTGAATTACAACAGCAAATGGGAAAACATGCACGCATGACTGGACTGGACTGGACTGTGTGTTGCATGCACCAGCTGCTGTGATCATAGCTATGATATGAGTGGACAGTGTGGACTGTGTATTGCATGCACTATATCTACCGTGATGACGGGTTGAGTTCATTGCCGTACGTACCCGCACTGCAACAATGAACAGTAGTTTACAAAGCAAAATACAATTCCAAACAAATTTTTTTTGTATCATTGATAGTCTTGATTTTCTTTGGATATTGAATGGACAGATTTATGAAAAACGTCACTTTAGCTTGTCCATGAGAGTGAATTAATTTTTGTGAAAACTCGGTGGGCCAAGCTGAGTAGCCTACACGTGCATACAGGGGTCCTCATACTGGCTGGATGATCACAACATTGTTTTGTCATATTCCAATACAAAACTACAAATATTGTGATTAACATCTCGTATTGACTATGAAGTTGCAAATGTTTCTTTTGGTTTTGAAACATTTAAGTTCAATGTTGCAAATCATGTAAATTAAAAACAGCGTGCTTGATTTCCATGGACTAGCCCATCACCCATTCACTGGCGTGCATGGGAGTGCATCTTTTTTGACGTACCAGGTAATTATTAATGGGCCATTTTGTGCTGACCTGCAATGCCGCACTCTAGATTCAACACTGAAATAGTATGAATTACGTTTGCAATGATCACTTACCAAGTATGGCTAACTGAGCTTGGAAGAAATTGTTGAAGGGATCTTCTTCAACTTCTTGAAGGCACATGATCTGAAAAACCACAAGAAATTGATTTATTTTGTACTTTTTCTCTGGAGATGAGTTGTAAACAACATGGAAGTACTACCTTGGATGAAATTCATTATAAAATGTATCTAGGTGAACCACTCCATGTAAACCTGGAATCAGATGATCCTTGGTTGAAATATTGGTGCTGTCATAATTTAAGTTTTACATGCACATGTTTAATACTCAGTGCAATTTTCATCATCATCATCATCATCATCATCATCATCATCATCCATATCAGAGCTTGACAGCTTCCACTGTTATCATTGTAGATGATGACATTGCTTCATTTGGAAATTTGACAGAGAATGACACATTTTCAATATTCACATTATTTAATAGTGTTTTCTTTGCTGTATGAAGCACGATGGCAATTTAGTCCTTGTAGTAATGATAAGGGGGATTGACAGAATCTGTATTAAAAATTTCCAACATCTTCAATACAAGTTTTAAAACTATGCATCACAGATCCCCTAACTCAGCTTTTACTTATCTGACATTCTATTAGTATGGTTCCCTGACCCATTTCCCCGGTAGAGGGCGTGGGGAAATATAGGGTCAGGTACCCGGTAGCCATCTTGAACAGAATTTTGTTCAAGATGGCGGAGATTAGTCACCTGACAGAACATGCTACAACAAATATGGCTGCTACCATGAAAACGCCGGTCAAAATTCGACTGGATCAGAATTATGTTCGAACACTGGTATCCGAACCAAAAACATTGGCACACGAGACGGGAAACATAAACTGAAAGGATTAATCCAGAAGTACGGGGAAATAGAGGTGATTGAAGGCTGGCTGTGATATCGCAGCAGTACTTGTTGCGTGTACGAACGCGCTAGGGTCACTGAGGTCATCGCTGACTGTGGCGTGACCCCAATGACCCGAGCATGTTCGATACACGCCACAAGTACTGCTGCGATATCACAGCTAATTGAAAGCAAACTTTGTTGAAACTGTGAACGACGATTGATTTCGATGGATAGAATGGTGTCCGAATTTCGTGAAAAATGCCAGGCATCATGACGACGTTCTCTAAAAGTATTAAGAGGTGTGCTAAATCACAGTGGCTAAATCATGGAGGTAGAAAGTCTTTCTTTCTACCTCCACGACTTTGTGGTTCAAACAAGAAGTTGGTGTCAAGTGAGCCTGAGAGTACGAAACCCAAGAAAGATGAGAAAAAAGTTACAAGTGTTACTTTCATCCAATCACAGCTTGTTTTATTTTACCCCAATAGCGTCCATGTTTACATTAGCCGGTACCTGACCCTATATTTCCCCACGCCCTCTACCGGGGAAATGGGTCAGGGAACCAGACTAACATTCTATTTACACACTGTATCTATGGATTGATTATAGAGGTCAATGACCTTTAACCTTTACCTTTGCTGAGTTTTCCAAATTCTACTTGTTGGCAATGTTCTGTCTGTAAATTACAGTAACTATTTCATAACTGTGAATAACAAGGAAATGCTCAGCATTTTAACTTGTTAAAGATGTTTAATATCAAAAGTTACATTACCAATGCCCCTTTTTCTCCTCAATTACCCTGTGCATTATTCTCATGTAAATATGTCTACTGTCCTGGGCTAACAATAGCGGTGAAAAGTGTACATCTTTTGACACAATAGTAATACTCACATCAGGGATGAGATCTTTGATTTCTCTGAGTATGTTCTCTTTTCTATAATTCCAGTCCAGGATATCAGGTGGACAGCCACGGTACAAATCCATGTTTGTGTTGAGCAGTCCCTGTGCCAGGATGTTGTAGGAGAGAACACTGAACTCTAAGCCACTTCTTTTGTTTCTTTCCCTGCCAAGGCCTGTGTAGATCCACTGTCTCTCAAACATATCAGCGTAATCTTCAGGTAGACCTGTCATGCATGAATACGTACATGTCGTCACAATGTTGTACGTTGAAATGTAAAGAACCAGTGATTTCAGTTATCCTTGGTTACACGGCATACTGTATACTTGACAATATACCGTAACATTGGTAAAGCTGTTTAGCACTACCGGTACATCTAACCAATGGAACAAAAAAAGCTGGGATTTTCTTCAAAGTCATGTATTTTGATGCAATGCTACAACTTTCTTGCAAGAACAACCTACCGTATACTACTGGAACTACAGATTTATTTGTTCACTTTCAGACAATACAGCAACTGAAGTCGTGATAAACTCCATGAAACAAATAATATCAGACATGCTACGCCTGTATTGCCATTCTTCTATTGTTTAGAGGGTACTGATATGAACCCGTATTTTAACATGTACGAAATATGAATTATATTTTCACTGTAACCAGAACTACTTACAGTAGTGCTAAATGCCTTCTCCTGAGCCATTTTTTTTTATTCTTGTGGCTAAAACATTTTGGTTATGGAAGACTGCATAAATTTGCCGCATGAGAGGCTTGTAGCTTATGACAAGCTATCATACTGTGAACACTAAATGAATGCCGCAGAAATGTTCTGTACCTGTTGTAGTATACACTTCACTTTGCTACCAGATTTCAATTCAATTGATACCTTATTTTATTTCTGGTGGTAAAAGTTTACCATCTGAAATGAAAAAGTATTTCTATCCTGGAAATGTCATAAAAACACAGATCATTCAATACAAACTGAACAAATATTTCTTTAATGTAAAAACTATCAGGAACATCATACAAAACATCTCGATTTGTAAAATTAGGAACTCCTGAATGCGGAGAAAGCTGTAATTGCCACGCTTAATTGAGATCATAAACTGGCTAAAAGTTGCTCAAAGTGGCTAAAAGATTTTTGATTTGGCTAATCAGTTGGCTAATCATTTTGGTGACTTAGGGAGAGCCCTGGTTCCATGTTGCAGGTAACTAAGGTTGAATCTTAGAAAATTTGCTTTTATCCCTAAGTCTATTACACTATGCAATGACATTTCCGTGGATATTGTTTTACCTAGTACTGCTTTTAAGATGTTAGTGTCCAGATATTTTTATTCTTAGGGTCCCTTCTTTATTCTTTCTGTACATATTGTATTTTTAATTTTCATTGTTTGTTTATATTCTACTGTTTGCCTGTTTGTTTGTATTTATTTTTCGGAGTCTGTTATTGGCCTTTGGGCCTGTTGACCCGTTAAATAAATAAATAAATAAATATATAAATAAATTAATTAATTAAGTTTAGTTGCATTACCGAAAACAAACAAACAAACACATTGAAAATTTGTGCATATTGTGATCAACACCTTTCATCGCATGGCCAGTCCCATCCCATATGTTGTTGTCATGCCATCTTGGCTGCTGAAGATCATGACCCTGGTCAACAGTGCATCATGACATTACCGCTATATGACAAGTTTCATACTGATGAGTTTAAATATCTAGGTAGTGAATTATATAGTCTATAACCATTAATGAGCCAAAAAGATCCGACCACACTGAAAATACTAGCGACAGAGAAGGTGCACATATTATATTTCTGATTTTTTGTGAGATTCACAGGTTATGATCATGTTCTGTGCCGGTTTCGGATGTAATTATTATGTAAGATACTCCAAAGAAAGACAACCTTTTGTTTAGGTTGTTCAAGCAAGTTTAGTTCTATTTAGGCACGCCAGTAATGAAAGGATACAAGCAGATGATGTGAACACTAGTTTTGAAGTGTTTTATCCATACAGGAACAAAACGTACATGAATGAGTTTCGACGCTTTGCACACAGTGTACACTTCACGTTTTCCCTAATTGGCTCACAAATTCCTTTCTGAGATGATAAATTCGACATAGTTGACATCTAAGGACGTGTTAGAGTAATTTTTGGAGATAAACTGACTGGTATGGCTACCTATATCCACTTTGCATTCATAGATGTTGTAGAGCTGCTTGCTCTATGCTCTGCTGTTCATACTCGATCGAGCTTGAAATCAAATGCTGGCTTGAGGATTTTGACCTGATTTTTGGCGGGCCTCATAACTTGTGCAAAGGGATGAGGTTAAGTTTCAAAACACAAAAAAGCACTCATGTTATACAGCCAAGTGTCTGTTTTACTTCCACTGCCATACGAAACTAAAACATTAACATTCTTAAAATGGTGAAACCTGTGTTGACATCTTAAAATTTAAATTGTTCGCTCTACAAAAAGTGTACCATAAACCTCCCTTGAAGTGGAATGGCCCAATAGCGGAATAATATCAAGAAGTGATATGGTGGTCATCACTCCTTAGCAACCATCTTTTTATGAGTACAACGAGGAGCAAGTAAGGTCTATTTCAGTTTGTCGCTAATTTAGGAACGTCCTCAAAGGAAAACAGTCATAACCAAAGTATGCATGTATGAGAAAGGGGTTATTACACAAAGTTTGGTCGATACCATGTCGTATTCTCGTGATGTCCACATTTTGACTAATTGCTGCGCAACTCGTCAAACTACGGACACATCACTTGAATACGATGCAGTATTGACCAAACTTTGTGTAATAACCCCTAAATATCACATTTTACCCATATTATATCACTAACAATGGGTTATAGTGAAAATTGAGGACACCCGACAGCATTTCACATAATCACCAGAGAGCTACAGAGTACATAGCTAGATGGGTACAACTGCTGTCTTAAGTAAATAACCTATCAAAATTCATGTATTTTGCAGCCCTAGATTGTGTCTTCATCTTCACTTGAGCCAAGCATGCCCTGTCAACTGACTGTTTTAAATTTCAATTATAATTTCGGGACAAAGTATAGCTGCGGAAATTTTATCAAGGCATTGATAATCAGGACTCTGCAAGGATTACTATAAAAATAAAATGAAAAGTTATATCAATGTACAGTTGATACCACACTCACCATCTGACTCTTCACCATCACTTTGTTCTCACATTTTGATAGGTTGTAATTTCATTCTGTCCATCATCTGAAGAGCACAAATCCAGTATGAACATGATAGTCATCTTTATCACTTCGTCTCCATGGTGATTGGTCAAATAAATGGTGATTTTGAATGTTCAATGTTTGGACTAACACTTGATCTTTTCCTTTCATCATCAAAACTACTTTCTGCGGACTTTTTCCTGAATACTTCTCTTACACTGCCATGGCTGACATCTCTCAATGTATTTGTTGATGATATTCTTGCTTTTGTAGTGGGTATAATACGGTCTCATCCAAATCTGAAGATTGCCTAACCCGCTTTCCACATCGTTTTCCTGGACTGGAGTCAGTTGGCATGACTGACGGCTTGAGGGACTAATCCAACGGCAACTGATTTCTGTGGGGAGCTAAGTTGACTTGTTAGACATTTACAATATTTTCACCTCTCCTGAGATTGTGTACGGTACTATCGCCGGCCATGATGTGCGTGACCTTTGACTCTAAAGCTTTGCCCGTACCGTCGTTGGTGGCGCTCCTGTATGAGTGAAATGGCTACCTGTATCAGCAGCGAGTGCAATGTTGCAGTTGCCCCGACAACGCACGAAATCACTATAAGTCAACTGGAAAATCCTCGTGCTTTGCGTTCACTCGTTTACAAAGAAGTTAAAGTTGAAGATGTGGACGGAAAATTTCATGTTGGATGGGTGCACACAGTCGACCCTGTGTCAAACAGGTAATGTGCACTGGCTGCCTTGCGTGATTCAGATTGGTTCAATATGTGTCAACTAGCAGTTCATGTAATATGTCCAATGGAAGACGAAGTGATGGCGAAGACAGTTTTCATGCCCAAAATACGGCAAATATTTTTACCAACTTCCAGTTTCCAGTGCATTCATGATACTCCAATTGTTTCCCTCAAATGCATATATACCAGTATATACAATCCCAATGAATTTGTGTTAACTATAAGGTGAATATATGGCAGGTTATCTCATATTCTAGCTTCATGTCACCTAGCAACAAGGGTTTCATGGACAAAGTGTCAGATCAAATTTATATTAGCTAATATATAATACGGTACAAAAGAAAAAAGCATCACAATAGCAGACCGTGTCTTTGACCCTGATCTTGACAAATTTGCTGAGTCTGACATTATGCATAACCAAGTTTCCTAACATTATCATTGCTCTAAAGGCATGAGCCTGCTATGGGAAAAACAATGGTATTGGTAGTATCATACAATATTGCCCTTATTGAAATTCTTTGTAAATGCTCTCTTTTCAGTTTTGTGCTGGCCCAGTTTGGTGAAGATATGGCTGTCAAAATAGTTGTAGTCATGGGGCATGCAGTACGACACATTGAAGTTCTCAACAGTGAAATCAATACTCATCAAGCTGATCTAGACAGACTGTTTGCAAGAGACAAAACCATCATCTACACTCAGGGACAACTCCAGGAAAGGAAAGTTAACCTCAAAGAATGGCTGGAAAAAAATAGAATACCAGTGACAGAGTCTGGAGACAATGGCAACTGTTTGTCAATCTCTGAAGCACTTTTCATTGAACCTCCATATACTGCAGAAAATTGCATCAGTACAAATGAGATCATACTTGGACGCATACAGTCATTGATTAGAGCAAAACCTGAATCAGGATTAACTATGAAAAATACTGGAGTTCTATCGTAGTATGACGTAACATCAACTAAGATCCAAGTTTTAGTGTTTCCAGTCTTTGAAGGAAACCAAGCTTACTGTACTGTGACTACACAACATGGCCTACTGTTGTCAGGCACATCTGATGTGATATCCAAGTATTCTTGGAAAGACTTCATATAAAAGGGAGGACTAAGCTATGGCTTAATAACATCTGCATTTATCTGAAGGAAGTAGAGTTTTGATGTTAAAAGTCAGTGGCACGATAAACCCTAAAGATTGGTGTACTTGTGTATTTGATGCAAACTCTGTGATGACATCGAGACATGAAGCATGCCGGTAAACAGCAACAAAAACCTAAAATTGCAGAGAAATTTATGACATCACAGTAATGTTTATACTTTGACAGAAAGCAGCTGAAAGATGAGGTGCTCTTTAATACTGGCTGTCTTGTAACCTCTCTGGATTGTGTGTGCTTTCCAGGTCATTAACATATGTAATTTCTTTCCTGAAAACGTCTTCAGTTCCTTCACAACATTTTACGTGTCAGATCATAGTGTCAATTTACCAGTATAGTGGAATGACCATGTGTGGGTGGAGAGTTTGTACATTACTGTTTTGCATTGTTAAAAATAGTAGAGGAGAATGTAGATTGGCTATCAGAGTGTCCATTAACACTTAGCGAAGTTTACATGCCATACTCTTCATGTATGTTTGTTCGTTTGTTTAGAGCATCTAATACAGCTAGCAAAGAGCTAGGGGAACCATTTTACTGCCAATTTTTACATGCTGATGTAACTCCTTTATTGACTATTTCACCAAGCACAAAATCAATAAATATTTTTTTTTACTGATTTACTCATGTGGAATTTATATCTGTTGGAGCTGTCTGTTGTTGAATTTAACCAATGAACGCAAAACCAGGGCTACTATAGAGAGCAATAATCCAGAAAATGACTGCCCTTGTCAAGTAAAGTGGGAGCGATAGAAAGAAAAAGCCCATAGTCTGGAAAAGTGAGAGTCAAATAAGAAAGAAAAGCCAATGGTTGAGAAAAGTTCACTAGCATCATGGGTATTTTTAAGATGGCTGCCTTCACGCAAGAATTGGCCAGAGCTTCTCACAGTGTTTGCATATTTGGCTTGGTCTTCATCTATGCACCACTTTTTAAAAAAAATATCCGAGTTCCCAGCATTGTTTCTAGCATGAGTTCATACATTTTGTATCTGCTAAACCTAGCACTAAACATTTATGCCAATTCTTGCTACCTGTGGTGCATTGTATGTTTTGTCTTGTATGTTATCACAAGTAAAGTGAAAGAGTCGCTCTGTTATCAGCACTTTATTTTATTTGAAAGATCAGGGTATACTGTACGTATTGTTTACTTTTGGAAATTTTTAAGGGAAAATATTAGTCCAGGCATTTTTGAGGTGCCAATGAGAGCAACTTATTGATAGTGTGTTAACAGGTCAGGTTTCAGGGAAAGTCATCAACGGTTGAGAATGGGTATCTTTCCAGCTCAAATGCCAAGCTCTCCACTTGCAAAGACTTACTGATTCAAAGACATTTTGGTTTTTCAAAATGGTTTTCCCTACACAAATTATATCACATTATTATTTCACTGATGTTATTGACATAATTATAAGAACGATATTTATCAAAATAATTTTTATTTTCAGAGACAAATCATAGCCCTTGGAATCAAAGGTATAAGAAATATATATATATTTGGTTTCCCCAATAAATTCTCACAGTCTTCAAAACTTATTCTTCCAAGCAAGCACTACCTGTGACTCAACATGTTTATTTATATGAAGTAAACATGAGTCAATTAATTCATACACGTCATAGTGAGCCCCTTCTTCAATGAAATCACAACAGCAGCTAAAACAATGGATATGTTAATTTATCAAACAATTGCCATGGCAGCTCTCAAACCTGACAGGTCAAAGTTTGACAACGCTCCTGAACAAGTTCATTCATTAATAATCTCTCATCTGGATTACGTAAACTCAACTTTGTATGGAATGCCTGTTTTTATTTGATAAATGACAGAATTTACAAAACAATGCAATGCATGTTATTATCAGGGGTCTAAAGAAATATGATAATGTGTCACAAGCTATGGTAGGACTACATTTGCTGCCTGTAAATGCCAGAGTAGAATTTAAAATCATTTTATTGGTTCACAAGGCATTACAAGGCAAGTCACCACAGTACATCACAGATTTGATTGATATTAAATGTAATGTAAGAATTCATCTGTGCCACATTGTTTCAATAAAATGAATGATAGGGCATTCACCATTTGTGAACCCAAGCTTTGGAATTCTATTCCCAAATACAACCTAGACCAGTTTAAGCGTATGCTAAAGGCACATCTTTTAAAAAATACTACGAACTACAATTTGTAATTTGGTTTTTAAAATATTTGCTGTGATTTTTGAATTGTCAGGAGAGTTGCACTCCCTTTTTTCACTTTTACTGAGTTTATAATACGACTTTTATAAATTGGATTTTAACTGGTTGTATTTGGTGCAGTAAAATTTGAATATCATTATGATAGAAAAGGTGCTTTAGAAAATAAATAAATGTAAATGTAAACAAGTTAAAGATACATGATCACTGCTATACCCTCAGGATATTTTCTTTTTCATTTACTCTGTGAAGCCATTCTGAATCGTATAAATTCAGGCAACATTATTTTGTACTTCAAAATATTTACCATATATCAGCTCTCACCTTATACCGATATTTATCTAACCTAGCCTAACTTACTAGGGACGTACCGGTATGTTGCTATAACTGGAACAGTTTAGAAACCATGGGCTGTACAGAACTTAATCAAAACATTACCTGTATAATATGGAAGGCGTTTTCTGATTGTCCAAACAAGCACTCTCACTTATGAGAAGTAATGAATGAATAAAATATATAACATTTTAGCAGAGGCCGTAATAAAATTGCATTTGTTATAAAGCATGCTCCTAGCCACAGGGAGGATGAGAAATATGGCAATATTTCTTCTTGCCTTGACATTTTAGAGAAATTTAAAGAATCCGTGGGCAAATTTTCATCTTCCCATCTGACAATTTTGATAACTCATGCAGACCTCAAAATCACATTTATGGCATACTTCTGCAGTTACTTTCAGGCCCCTCTCATATTGAATCACTGGTCAGTGCTTTATCTCCTGGCATCTGAAAGGTCACCAACAATGACAGTAATTACGAGTAACTTTTTTAATATTATCACCAAATTATTATCATTACAATACCACCAGAGACCACTCAAAAGTAACCAGGGTTGTACATTGAATAAAATTCAAGGCATTTTTGATGTATCTGCCTAGGCTTTGAATTCATTTTGCAAGGATAAGAAACCCTTAGCTAAGCCACTTTTGCTCTATTGGTCAGATGGCATACATTCTTTACTTTTCACAAGGGTTTAGGTAATTTGGTGTGTTGAACCTGAGTTAATGTCTTATTTTTTAAATTAAAACTGTTATGTTTTGTGTTGAATGGAGGCACAGTCTTGAGTATGTTACTTCTAAGACTAAATTTATTCAAGTGTTCAGCATAATTAAGTTACAGATACAGGATGTCAGTGACTCTCATGTATATTAAGTAGGTAGTCATGAATATTGAATGGTGTGATGTGCTGAGTAATCACATCATGACAAAAACAGTCGCAATTTATTTTATTTGAATCTTTCACAAATAAAGTTGTCATACTCGTCAGAAAACCTGAGTTAATGTTTGTGTAGTTGGATACTTCATGTCACTCATTGCACATCAAAGGGAGGGGTACTGTCACTCCAAGGGTATGTGATTTTGTAAACCAGATTTGAAACCCCTCTTTTTTGCCTTATTTAGACTTACTGACATTGGATATGTTGATAAAATTCTGTATTTTGACCCCTGTTGTTCCTCAATCATGATTTTGACCCAAAATTTTGTAGGAAATGTAAAGTTATGATTCCAGTAGTTGGACTGAAATATAGAAATGTAGTCTCCAACAGCAGCTTACAGCAAGTGGCCTGAGGGAGCATTCAGTTATATAGCCAGGGGAGGGCTGCAAAATTCCTCTTGAGAATCATTTATAATTCCCAGGATATTTTTGAACACTGAAATTGCGTTTTGATGTCATGCATACTTATGAAAATCAAGTGATCCCCCCTCTGTGCTGTTTGAAAAATACATGACTCCCTCTCTCCTTTTGCATGCTGCAAACTTAAGGTGCCTCCCAGTTTTGTTTGTCCATCCCTGGCCATAATAACTGAATGCTCCCTAACAGCCAACGTATTCACATACAAGAGCTCATAGCAGATTACTTACAGACATATAAGAACATCACAAAGTAGACATTGCTCTTTCGCCATACTTATACTGGTAGGTCACATTTCATTGGTACACACAATAATATTTATTTCTAGCTTGGGCCATGCTAACTTCAGTGGCTCACAGCAATACAAGATCACTAGTTGGAGATCCTTATCACCTTGTTGCAGTCTGTTAGATTAATCGCACAGTTAAAGTTACCCTAACGGCAAAATAAATCACACATTACTAACAATATAAAGACAACACCTGGGGTAGGATGAAGAAAATACTAATTTATTACAGAGGATCGAACTGGAGAAAATTGCACTGAATACAACAAAGGAAAACAGTCTAAACCTTTTATGAAGCCATATAAATGTCATGTCAAAACCACATATACCGGTAGTCCAGGTTACTGTCATGAACACTCACATTCTGATGTAGTAGAAATTGTGGGATATTATTCTTACATATATCATACATTAAAGTTCGTCTTACATGCAAATGTTTCCAGCTCTATTCAATTTCAAGATATGATATTTGGTTGTATTGAATCAATGTAGGTATCATCTGCATGCTTTGAACAAATGGAATTGATTCTCCATGGATAAGACATCAAACTATATAAGCAATAAACATATTTTATCCATTTAATGAGAAAGAAGAATCACTTACGTGTAATTAAATAGATACACTTAAAAACAACATGGACTGTGGGAAATAAAAGTGTACAATGGAATAAAAATAACTGCACAAACTTCACAAGTTCTGTTTACCTAGTCCACTGAAAACAGCATAGTGCCATGAAGTGATTCACTTTTTTATACTTTTTTTATAGATTACTTTTTATACTTTTCTTTCTTAAGCTGTGAAGTTTTCCTTCAGCTGGAGGCATTTACAACTGCAGTCACAGACAAACTCTGAAATGACAGAAAATTTAACAATGTCACATGACAGGGCTAAGCAGTGTACTCAGGCAGCAATATATATTGGCGCTATATTAGAATTACCACATTTATTACGCAATTATCTACTTTTGGGTTTCCCAAAGGAGGAGCTGGAGGTTTGATTTTTGGCACACAAGGGAAAGTATAGAAACAAGTCTTTTGCCAATATGTCACGTGACCTTTGACCTTGCTGTAACAAAATCGGTTCTACAAGTGCTAAACCCTTCATATTTGGTGGGATGAAGCATCTAATAGCGTCACATGGTATACCTCATTAATTATGCACATATCTAATTCGGTGGTAGCCAATACAGCGAGAGGTCTGAATTTTGGTACATAGGGATATTAGGGGAGAACCATTTGATTTTTTTGGTGGGGGGGTATGGAGGAAATGGGTATGGGAGCAAATTTTTTTTTCCTGTCACAGTGACAGCAATTTTTTTTTTCTACTGTCAGAGCTGCATCAATTTTTTTTTTT
>LD351499.1:88065-107040 GCA_001465055.1 Ptychodera flava | reverse complement strand
AAACTTACTTTTGGTAATATTATATCATAATATCTATAATATACTTAGCACATTTCGTCAACTTTGGTCGAGTCAGTCCAGATATACATCCCTAATTAGGAAAGATCGTCAAATACGCAAATTAGTAATTAGCTGAAATAAAAACGCTAAATGACTTTCAGTAATGTTGTATCATAGTATCTTCCATGTACATAGCAAGTTACGTTAATTTTGGTCAAGTCAATAGACATATATAACCATAATGAGGTTCATTAAACATGCAAATTAGGAATTGGCTGAAGTAAAAATACGTGATGACTTTCAGTAATATTTATCGTCGTAGCTTGAATATACATACCAAGTTTCCTCAGTTTTGATTTAGTAAATTAAGATATATATCCCTAATTAGGAAAGTTCATCAAATATGCAAATTAGCAATTAACTTTCATATCATACCTTGATGTCTTTCAAGGCGGATGAATTATTGTGTGATCAAATCATTTATTATATGCAAATGAGCATGAGATAGCATCTAATAAGATCTTGTTATTAGCATATGGTATTTGTCTACCGAATCTGACTTGAATCTGTTCAGGCGTTCGTGAGATATTGTGTAAACAAACAGACAGACAGACAGACAGACATCGGTACGACATTAGCTAACGTGTATGTAAACGTGAGGTAAAAACAAAAAAGTTCATTTTGAAATCAATCTGACAATCACACCAATTTACATAAATGTAAACTAAAGAGCATATCATCCTTGCTGAAGTTATAACTGGACTGTTGTCCTAAAGGTAGAATGCGCCTCGGGGACAGATATTCGAACTCTCAAACTTTTACAGTGCTTATCTGATCTACCAAATTGGGAGTTCACTTTAAAGCTCTTTTTGTAAGAAAACGTTTTACCGTCTTAGTTTTTTGAAATCGAACATTTTATTCTTCTCTTCAGAGTTAACAAGGGAAGGGCGGGCATTTTGAATTTCAAATATCGGTAAATCTTGGGTAATTTGTTTCTCTAGTACCAATATTTGCACGGTGATCCAAAATTTATATTCTTTATTTTGAAAGAGCATTGTTGAAAGATTCCTTGGGGAAAGTTAGAGCAAAAGTTTAAGTTTTTCACTTTCTAGGCGCATACTACTTAAAAAGACAGTGTGGTTGCGATACATAATGACATATCTGAGATACAGCTGCTGATGATGATGGACATAGAATGGACGATTGAAGCGTGGCTGTCATCGACTACCCTGCCTACTGTCTAAAGCTGTGATAAATGTCAGCTTTATCATAAAAGAAGAAACGACACAAACTATTTTTCGAGAAACAGGGACGTTCAACCGTAGATTACCTATTTGTAGCATTCGATTGGACCGTAGTTGTGGATTGATTTCCGAAAGTACTGTGCAGCGCCAACGGGTTGTAACATAATTTTAATGAGCTGCAGTACTGCAGCTAAATTCATTTACGCTGAGTTCACAAATAACGGTGAGGAGCAGGTCGGGGTATTGCGATTGAAATCTTATTTTTTTCAGATCGCCCCCAATACTCTCACAAAATTTTCAATTCCCCCGTCAATATAATGAAAATTATCCTATAGCCACATATTCATTAGGGATGCACGCAAAGAAAAAATAAATATGTATGTATTGGGTAGTTCTATTCGACAGATATTCGACACTTCCTGTTATTGGCAGTTTGTAGAGCCGTATTTCAAAGCCAAACAAAATTAATTGTGCTGTTCCGATAATCAGACCTACCCTATTTTTTACCCGCCGACCCTAGACTTTTTAGAGCTATGTAGACGCGGAAGTGAAAAGAAAGAAAGAAAAAATCCGTAAAATCACGCACGCGAGAAATAAAGAAAAAATCACGTGAGAAATAGCGCTAAACCTATGACGTCATTCATCGTTGCACATACATTACAAACAATATGGCGGCCAGCGATAAGCACAACGTTTCGCAAAGGTCGTTGTTGTCTGCTGTAAATCGGAAACAAACTTTCAAATAAATTCTTGAGGAAAACGACCAAGGTTTTTCTCAATGTAAAACATACTCCACTCGAGTTCAATTTGCCAGTATCGCGGCTGGGCCGTGGTTTGAAATTCAGCAGATAAATATCCAAGTTGGCGACACTACAATGAACTTCAACGTGAAATACATTCACTAAGTGACCATGATGCACTTTTATTGTGAGCGATAGCGAAAGTTTGTGAATTACTAGAGCAAGAAAACCGTTGATGCATTTCAAGTTCTGCTGGCGGGTGACCAGCAGTTTGCACTACCGAAGACAAGCAGGTCTGAAACCGGACTGTACAATTTGCTGTCAAAAGAATTATAATTCTGCCAGTTCAGTTTCTATGACATTCAAACAAACCTACACGTCAACCCGTACTCTAATCTGATGATGAAACTGTTAGCAGCTGCAGGGTTTGAAATCCTGACAGATGCGTATTTAAAAATAAATATATTTTGAAAAAAAAAATCCAGCTTGCTAACAAAGCCTGTATATGTGTAATGTGCATTAGTATAATCGACAAATGACTTTCAGCCTGGACTCTTATTCAATTATCATCCATATTTATATATACATGTTTTGTCGACAAACTGAATATTGTGTGTTTATACATGCTGTAGGGAGTCAGGAAAAAACGGTATTTGATATATTGCATATAGCAATATTGAAAAACGTTATCAACAATTGTGGCTGCCCCGTTATTAGGCCCACTTGTTTGTTTGTATTTTACGAAATTCATACATGTTTAGATTTTTCGAGATAACGTTATGGACGTTAATGTAAAAAGTGAAAGGGAACCAAAATATTTTCAGGTCCCTCATGCTAAGGGCAGATCAAATTTTTCAAGCCCCCTCATCATCCCAATTTTTTTTCGAATCCCCCCTGAATTCCCTCCCCCCCCCCCCTGCCGTTTTTTTCGTGAATGCAGCCTAAGCATGATCCTCTCCACTGGTGTAATCGCGTTCTCAGTGCTCGGCCTTATATCTGATTACCGAGACATAATTGTAGGCTGTTATGCTAACAAATCATTTTTCATCCGAAAAAATAAACACTCAATATGCAAAGTATTCAATTTCACCTGAAATAATCTGCTTATTTATTTAAAAAAGCCGTCGCCTTTCCTTC
Organism: Ptychodera flava; assembly: GCA_001465055.1. Classification (NCBI taxonomy): domain Eukaryota; kingdom Metazoa; phylum Hemichordata; class Enteropneusta; family Ptychoderidae; genus Ptychodera; species Ptychodera flava. Next base: position 103,919 of record LD351499.1, on the reverse strand, counting down.
ATTTAAACTTAACACTAGTCACAGCAGTCAATACTTGAATTTCCTTGCACTTTTACTATACCTCAGGCAATATTGAGAACGCCCTCCTCCGCCATGGGTAGATTTAAACTATATTTCCTCTGTCTCGTCTGTTTTGCGGCGGTTCTCGCTGCACTGTTTTCACCACTATGCGGCACATATTTTTGATTTTGTAAGGTGTTTAAGTGGAGGAATGAAAGAATCACTTTCATCAACTGGCATAAGGTAAGAAAACAGCATAGAGCCGTTTTCAAATAGACTATACTGCGACAGTAGGATTTGATAGTCAGCAGAAACGTGAAAAACAGTGGTACAACGTTGAATATGTCCTTATTGTTCTTAAGTTTCCAAAACATATTTGAATGATGTTATCCGTGGGGACGCACATACTGTTCTCAACTGAACTTTGTAATTAACCAGAAGCATTAAGCTTCACCACCGAACTAAGCGATATCACTGTGGTCTGTGGCAATGATACATGAAAAGTCCTTATACTGCTTGCTGGTCTTAGATGAAGCACCGACTCTCCTTGTTCGTCTTAAATGTAAAATGTTTCAAAACAACAGCTTCACAGTATCAAAGAATAAATTAGATGATGATTGGTCACTCATCCTTTAGACATGGACACGAAGGGTTTTGTCCTTATCCGTCTTTTACCTTACCTTTTGAACAATTGTAGCGACATTGCTGCATTTGAAGGTTGGTACTTGGCAGTGTGAAATAATGTGGTAGTCATGAGTTAACAAATTAAAAGTACGGACTGTTCTCCTTAGAATAATATACAGAGAGGGGAACTAAATAGGTGCATGGTGAAATTGGTTTTACATGCTTTTCAATGTCTTGGATTTTTGAAATTCGCTTTTGATTTCGCACGATGAGCCTTTAAAGTGTCAACTTGACGATTTTTGTATAAATTATCAGCCTTTGTTCACTTTTTGTGACGATATCTTCACGTCCAGGCTTTTTACCGGAACTCTGAGACACGGTCATTCAGATATCTTCATTCACTGTCAACAGATGAAAAATCAGGCAAATCTGTCCAGGTGCCGCTCACTCATACTCATTTGAAAGTACGCACTGCCAAAAAACGGAACTTAGATTATCTCAGTTCGTTTACACAACCTGTTGATTATCAACGATCTGTGTAAAAAACGGAACTTAGATTATCTCAGTTCGTTTACACAACCTGTTGATTATCAACGATCTGTGTAAACGACCGATGCGTCGCACTTCGTAGCCAAGAAGTCCGACTCACGACCTCGGCCGAACCCAGACTCTTCACTATGATCTTGATTGTTTTTGCAGTATGAGCCAAGGTCGCACTGTCGTAAATCGACCTTTACCACTGAGGGTAGCGGATGCGCACTATATCGAGAAAAAAATACATAATCTCGGTTTGTTTATCAAAGATATCGTGGTAGGTAATCCGGGGCCGTTAAGACAAAAGGAAAATAATGGCACGCGGTGTAACTGATTATAGTTTGCCATTTTAGTGGTATTTCAGGAATATTTCGCCAAAAGAATGTCTACGTGTCAGGGGTTCGAAATTTGGAAAAAAAATTGCTAAAATTGATCTTTGAACCGGAGTTGACAGCGCCCTCAAACGCCCTGCATGCAGGGCATCCAATTTTAAGCAGCACATCCAATTTTAAGCAATCAATGTAATTGTCGGTTTAGTTGTATTTTCTTTTGCTTATACTTGCATGTAATTTTTGTTCAGCAAATTTGTTAGTTCGAGTTGTTTGGTTTATTTATGCTACATGAACACAGGCGTCGCATTGCAGCGCCGGAAACAAACCATGCCGCTATTTGTCCGCCATTGTGACGGTTTGTCTGTTTCTTGAGTGTTTTTGTCTATTTACAGTTCCTCATACGGAGCGACTGTTTTCCATTGTACCAGGGACATATCGTCCGTGATTGTACGAGTTCTTAGGTGGAAGATACATATACTTTCCTTTGTTTGCATTGTAGCTGTAGCGATATAAAAACCAGAAGATTTTAATATGGAATTACTAAACACGAAAAAGAAAAAACTATCTTTTCTATAGAAGTAGGGTTGGTTTTGGTAGGCTTGCGTGAAATCGTTAGTGTGTTGTCGAAATGTCGAAATTCCTACCGCTCTGAATAATACCACTGGGTATTCTTGTTGAACGGCGATATAGGTCTTCGACTTTGAAAGTAATGCAGTTTTTATGTTAAATTCGGATGGGATAGTATCGTCCGACCGAAAGGAATATACTCGTGCCTTATACTGACTGCGAATTTTTGGATTAGAATACTTACATATCTAATCCAATTTCCATTTATCTTAAATTTTGTTTCTTTTTTGTATTCTAAGACACGAATTCTAGTCGAGAATGACATTGAAAGCCATGGCATGACAAGGCTAATTATAACGCATTGTAAGCTTGGCTCCTTTACATTCTTTGGTCTATCGTACGGAAAGGAATCGACCATTCAATGAAATTTGTGACGATGTCAGTTATCTAGAAACCTCTCTACGTGAAAAACTTAATACTTGTACGAATTGGTTCTCGCGTTTTGTGCAAATTCCACCACCAAAAGTAATACATTCAAAAAACTTGAACGGCGCCCTGAAACGGTTCATTTGAGGGTTGGTTGTGACAAATGATCGACGAATATCAAGTCGCCGAATATCGGGACACGCATCTCTGTAATTTTATTTTTCATTTGACATACTTGTGAAGTGGCTTATATAGTATTATTAATTTGTTTTCCTACAAAGGACAATCGTAGTCTCGGCCTAGCTTGTTCCAATATTTCCTGTATTTTCCCGTAACGGTTCCGTGCTTATCATTGGAGCGGCTTACTGGGCCTTGCTACTTGTAACCGCGGAGGTAATAGACGGAATTACCGCCCTCTAACTCCGCCGTCCCTTGGTATTCGGTTGTCCAGTGAAATTACATAACATGGTTTCCCAGTGGCTTCCCTACGTCGATTCACAACACCGTCACTCAACAAAGTACCTGTGTTCACGATCAGCTCTGTCAACTCCGAACTAAGCTGTTCGTGCAAAAAGGTGTTCGTGCGAAGTTTTTAAGCGGGCGGGCAAATTTAAAAACTAATAAGCGGGCGGGGAGGGAAAATCGATATTTTGCTGTGGGCGGGGAAGAAATTTCACTATTTTCAGTTGGCGGGGAGAAAATTTTTTACAGTGGGTACCGGGAGATACGTAGAGGGAGGGGAAAGCGGAGTGGTTGATAGAACTTGAGGGGAGATTTAGTGCCTAACTTAGAGGGGAGCAATGTTCAAAGGTATACTGCTAGCTGCTCGCACGTTTTGCATTGATCTCGGTTGCCTAGTAGGCATCTAGTTGGCAATGGGAAATTTCAGTAGTGTTGAGAGGGCAGAGGGGAGCTTGAAATGTTGTGGGGAGTGGGGAGCGGACAGACTATAGATACTGGAGGGCAGCGGGCATCAAAAGTCAGTTGGAGGGCACATTTTCCGTGTATGCCAGAGGGAGGGCAGTTACGAACAGCTCTGCTTTCCCCTCCAAATGTTAGGTCAAGGTCAAAAATAAGAAAATCGGCATATCAGCCTTCAAAACATGTTTTGCGACGATTTTGCGTAATTCATGAAATTTACCAGTTGGCGGCACCTCAGTAAAAAACATGCAAGACCATTCTCACAATAACAGAAACATGTATTACTTCGCTGTTGATATTTTTGGAATTTGCTTGTGTGAATTGCATCGGCCTTTCGGGAAACTGTCAAACATCTCCACTGTGACAATCAAGTGCATGGTCGCACCCGGGCACACGTTTCACATATGGAAATGCTGTATGAGCTGCGTTACTATCAGCTTGGTCATTTCTCTGGTTAAACTTTTCTTCTATTCTGCATTACATACGTAGAAAACGGGTGGCTTGTCGAGGGTAAAATAACGGCACCGGAGAGAGAGAGAGAATGTTCGCTACCATGATTAAGGTGGCAAGTTTAAGTTTAAATTTAAAGCATTTTGAACTGAAAACCGCACATCTACATGATTTTATGGAAGCCAAGGGGAATGTCCATTGTTACACCATTCTCCTTGTTTGAAAGGCTTCTATAATAAAAAAACTGAACAAAGTTTTAGTTTCCTGACAATTTTTGGCGATTGCACGTAAATAAATATCGATGAATTTGAAAAATTTCAACTTTTAATCTTAAATACAAAAAAAGACTATTTTATGTGTTTTGTTTCTCTTAAATCGTCTCTAACTTTGAGTTGATAATCAATACTTTGTGAGTGAACATGAAGAGTATGATCTTGTCTGATTTCTGTTTTAGAACCCGAATTTAACAACGCAAGGTGAGCCAAGTGACTCTGCAAGGTCCATATCCTCTCTGAGTACCGACATAGCTGTACATCATACCACTGTAGCAGGCGATGTCGAGACAACAATCAACCCAGAGACATTTGCACCGGATTACACTTCAGAATTTTCGTCGTACTCAGCCGCAACGTTAACGGATTCTTATGAATTGAAGTCAACAACGTCTATAAAATATGCGCAGCAAAGCAATTATTCGTACACGCTGCCGAGTGAATTACGTCAAGCGATGCAAAATCGTTTCCTATTCCCCATACTTCACTATGGGGGCGGACCTAGTTTCCAATACAGACAGTTGAAACTCGCTATTGAGTTCGCAGTTTACACAAACAGAACCATCGTTTTATCGGATTTCAGGTATCATCGCAAAGGATATATCGCTGGGAGAGCTCTCTTCGAAGACACGTTCAATGCACGCGTATTCAAACAACTTATGCCAGCTGTAAGCATACAGGACTTCCGAGAGAAGTGTGGACCACGCGTTCGAACCGCTTGGACATTTTATCACAGCACGAGATACAAGGATAATAATTCAGTCGCTGACCTCTACCAACAAAGCAGACAGTGGTTACTTGAGAGAGCAAATGTGCAAATTCCGGATGTAAAGTCAGTCAGTTTCCCGAAATCTATTCCGGAATCCTGGCGCAAGCTAGAGAAAACGGCCGCTGACCGCTGCGTTGTAATGGTATCTCCCGTAGGTTTTGAATCAGTGCAACTACCTAATAAACAGATGATGTCAGACGCTATCGACGGGCATTTGGTGAGAACGTCGGTTTTGCAGAAGGCAGTAGTGGACGTGCTAGCCAGGATTTGTGATGGGAATCCAATATTGGGCTTCCATTGGAGGAATAAGACGGGCGAACAGTGAGTATATCGCAACATTCCATTAAAATATACCTGTTCGTACTGAGTGTTGACTGTTGTCTCTCTCGCCGCAAGAGGGCACTCATTAGAGGTTATCACCCAATATCGCATGCTCTTGTGTCGTATCAGTATGAGTAGCATTTGTACTGCGGTAGACATAAATATAAAAATATTTGTGTAAACAGGCTTCATTCATAAACTATAGGCCTACCTCCTGCTTTTCGCAAAAGTCAAAACAACGCGCGACAAATCATCCGTATCACAATGAATACCATATTAGAATAGATACCTGATGTCAAAGATAGTCCCACGGGAAGAACTTAACATAATACTATATGTTATTACGGTTGACCGAAAAATAAACCTACTTTGCTCGGTCTAGAATTGTTTATGTAGCTTTATACCAAACATTACGACTCAAAAATACAAAGCCCAAATATTTATAGTAAAATACAACTTCAAGTTACACTCCCTTATAAAACTACTGTTCTATTTTCTTAAGTTTATGATTTTTGTTTTGTTTTTACATATATCCGCAAACAGACTGAGGATATTCAGAAGTCTGTGCAAGCCATGTACAGAGTCTTCAAATAGTGTAATGTCATCTGAATACAATAAAAGAAAAATGTATTTCAATTCTTACGTTAGCTGAATGCCCATATATCATGCGTTTTCAACCATGGTCTGCAGTTCATTTATAATTATAGCGAATAAAAACAGACCCAGAATGCAGCCCTGTCGTACTCCCATTTTACAGACAAATTGTCTGTAAGATGTCGGCCTACTCCTACAAATGACTTTACATCTTTATACATACTTAAAGAATGATTAGCATCTTGCCCTGACACCAGTCTGCAAAAGTGACGTAAATAAATATGAACCGTCAATCATTTCACTAAAAATTCTGAGAGCTCCCCTATTACCTTTATTTTACTAAGTCTTTGATGTTATGATCCTTCCAATTTTGTCAATGAATATGTTTCAGAACTTTGGGGATATCAAATATATACATTAGAGAGAGTTCATTATAATTATTGTAAACGTTGTTTGGGCGTATACTCCCGATGCTGCTGTCATTGCAGAGCTTGGGAGGATGGCAGTCTTTATTTTTACATTTTACTCAATGTATAAAATGGTTAAAACTTTTGACTATGCCAGATAGTCGAATTACAAAACATACTTGCTGTTACTAAGAGAAGATGACAGAGGTAAACCGACAAGATGAGAGAGTTAAAACGAACTGGTTGACGCATATTTGACAATACTGAATATATATTGTTTTGGCCATGCATGGATTAACCAAGGTGTCGGTAGTGAGCATAATTTTATTTTTACTTTTACACAACGAATTAAAGATAGCTGGCAACAAGAATGGTGGGGGAAATGTCAAGCATGAGCCGACTGAATTTACTTTGTCAGATTAAGTACTGTACGAATTTAGAAAGTTGTACAACTGCTACAGTTAATAAACACCGTAAAGCATTATCACAGATACGACGATCCAGTTATCAGTTTGCAATTGATTGGGTCGTAGCAAGTGTCTCTATCGTACAGAGCAACTCTGCGAAATTTGTCTTGAATGTCTTGTTGAGGACGAATTTCATTTTCTTTTAGGACAGGAGCTTTTGCCATGTTGGGCGAGTAAAAACTATAGTCAACAAACTTTAATGAGGCTTTTTACTACTAAAGATAGCGAAATTTTGTGTACTTTAGGGAAGTTTATTGTAAAGTATTTGAACTAAGGAAAGAAGCTATGAAAGTGTAAGACAAATACTTATTCCTCTTTTTCTCACATTCTAACACATTTGGTGTAATCAAGATATGTAACATTCTCTATTATATGTTCCAAGCAATGGGCAGGTGGCCTGAAAGTTAAGAAATAACTATATTATTATCATTATTATATGTTATACAATCGTAACACTGCATTCACAAATAATGGGAAGGGGGTCTGGAGGAATGGCGATTGAAATCTTAATTTTTTTTAAGATCCCCTTAATACCCTCAAAAAATTTCATATCCCCAAACACCAGCTATATGATCAAACTTTTTCAAGGCCCCATCCTCCAAACTATCATATAGCCGAATATTTATTGCGGATGTTCGCGAAGGAAAAAAAATACACAATTCAGCTTGCAGATGTTCGAGACAACCTTTTTTCGACGCACACATGAATATTCTGTAGTGGTTATAGAAATGTGTTTGAAGAGCCATATTCCTTAGGCAAGTTCTTAAATTGATTCATTTTTAAATGCATCAGTGGACTTGTTTAATTTATCAGTCTGAGCCGATTAGAGTTAATCGAAATCTAGTCCGGTCGATGGAATCCGCTGAAGAGCAACCAAAATGGCGATCATGAGAGAGTATGCAAATTGTGAATTCCTGGCAACATCTTTTCCAACTAGTGAAAACGGACCATGGTGACCTACTAAAATTATTTCTAAAAAAATTGACAATAATGGAAGGTTGAAATATTTCATCAAATAAAACTTTTAATCTCCGCACTTTCGGATATAATAATGGCAAATTGATAAAACAATTTTAAAAATTCCATTCATTCTTAATTTTTCAGCTAAATTAGAACCTTTAGTGTACAAAGTTTTCATTTTGTGTTATTGTACGATGAAAATGATAACATCTTATTCACTGAATGAACTTGGGAGAATGGTTATATATATTGGTTTTATGTGATTTTCGTGAAAACAGCGACTTTTCATCATCACTAAACCAAACTAAGCATGGTAACCCATGTTTTCTTTAATTTTTTATTATTCTCATGTACCAAAATTCAAAAATCCTATTTTAAAAGTATAACATCTTGAAAGTCACAGTTTTTCTGATCGTAATGGTAAGCAAACAATATTACAAACATCAAATTTTGATATTTTTCAGTAGTAATGTTGCTTTTTTGCATTACCTCCAATATCTTGTTTTATATCTTATCATCTTGAGAGATTCAGAAGTACGCCTAGTCAAACAATCTACGTATGTGTTACATACGCTTATATTGCCGTAAAGTTGCATTTCATATACATCGAAATGTCAACTTATACAATAAGACTATGCAGATTAATACTCAGGCTGTGTGAATAAGTTTAAAGCATTTCAAGTTTAAAGCACTTCAACATGATTTTTTAATTAATTACAAAAAATGATAATGATACACAATACAATGTTGAAAAATATCAAGTTTAACATATCTACTGATCATTCATATCTTTGTTACACTCTATTGACAGTGTATTCATTGCAAAATGACAAATCAGGTACCCATACAAGGGAAGAAATAAACTGTACCATTATATTCAAGGAGAGGCACTCTTTTTGTGTACCATAGTCAACACTTTTTTGTGAACAGTGATACACTGATTGTCCCATTTGGCTTTTCTCTATCGATAATTGTCAAGTCTACAGGGGTTCCATATGTGGCTGTCCGGCCTGATCTTGTGTACAAGTATGTTTCACTGTCATGAGCGTCAAATGACCCAAACTCTTTTTCAACTACATCAGAATCATATCTATCTCTGTCATTGCCACTGCCGGTATGCAGTGAGAGAGACACTGCACGGCAGTAGCTGTATTAACAACAGACAAGGAAACTTTTTTCCTTGTGTGTGTATTACTCTGCGTTCACAAACTGTTCTGGAGGAGGGCGGCGCGAGAATATTAAAAAAGTAAAAATTTCTGAGTACCCTCTAGCGCACACCCAAAGTTTTCAAATCCCCCTTCTCACAATGGAAAATTTTGAAATCCCCTACCACACTGACCCACATTCTGTTTCCAACGGATAAGAAAATGTCTCGTTGGTTTACACCCCGCAAATGTTTTTAAAAGCCTGTTCACACTGCAAATTGACAACTTTTCCCCTACAAAAGAATAAATATACTTTGCTTGAAGTGGGAGGTAAAACAAGAAATTTGATTTTTGGATTCCATCAAAAATGTTGATTCACTATACATGGTAGTCTACAAGAAAACCATGAACTTTTTTTCCAATATAAAACTAGCAACATCTGTGCGTTTATAGACGTTTGATGTTTGAAATAAATGTACTCGCTAAGAAAGTGCATATTGTACAAGAAATCTGATTTTGGAATTTCACAGAACTGTTGATTCACTTTATACATTATAGCCTATGAAGTCTTGCTGTCGAATCTGCACCCACGTTGATTCATGTCAGCTACGGGTATTGTCAAAGTATCATTTACTTGACGCATGTTTCAAGTTAATTTGGTGCTTTCCGGGCACAGCGACAATGATGATTTGACTCCCTTGTTACTTCAAGAGGGCGTCAAACAATTAAATATTACTTAGCTTCGACCGCACTATTTTGACGAAGAACACGTTTTTTTATTTGTTGTTTAGAATATTCTTTACTTGTACCTAAAGCTCTGCATCGTTTTCTTTCTCAGATGTCGCATAGGCAAGAAAGGACAGACTAACGACCCCGTGTGCAATGGGCTTTTACAGGGACAGTATAAAATTGTGGAGAGTATAGCATCACACATGTCGTCAATAATATCACAGGAGGAAACAGAATGCATTTTCATGGCCAGCGCGCCGAAAGAACCTCGCGAGGTAACAGCTGCGGAAGAGACTTATTTTTGTGACCTTTATCCCTGATAACAAAACCACTCACACGATGTCTATATTTTCTTCGTGAATTCTATATCAACAACTTCATTTTATCATAAGCTCATAGGAGTATATAGCTATTAATGCCGTCTGTAGTTTTCATGTTGAAACAAGTCTTGAAATAATTGAGGCATATACAAGCATGTATCTCTCGGTACTTGCACCTCCGTTCTCTGAAAATGAATCATCGAGGCTAATGGGTAGAATTTTGTCTCTTCAAGTGATATTCATATTATCTCTCTCTCTCTCTCTCTCTCTATATATATATATATATATATATATATAGAGAGAGAGAGAGAGAGAGAGAGAGAGAGAGAGAGAGAGAGCTACCAAAAGTTAGGTTGAAAGTAACGGAGACTTATCTGCTTTTTAAGATTGGATGCTTAAAACCCTACCTCTAACACTAGAATGGACATGAAAAAGACTAACTTTCCATCACTCAATTTCTTACTAATTATCTGTTTGGTTTGTTTCAGAATGTTTTACGTCAACTTGCTGCTCACAAGCTCTCAAAACTCATTACGATTGATGACGTTATCAACCTACACAACCCTTATATTGACACGTTGGGTGATGATGATTACTTTATATCCTTGATTGAACAGGAACTTTGTGCAAGTATGTCTTTCAACCATTTGATGTGTTGGCGTTTAAGTCTGGGGGAGATAATATGTACCTATGTACGCATGCATGGATGCATGCCAAGGTGCTTTTCATTGATTAAGTAAGAAAAGGTGATATTATTAAATTGGTAAGAAATTGTGTGCATGCATGCATGTATGCATGCATGCATGTATGAATCTATCTATCTATCTATCTATCTATCTATCTATCTATCTATCTATCTATCTATCTATTTATCTTCTGTCTATCGTCTGTCGGTCTCCACTTTACTTTGTCCTTCCACCTCCTATTACCTGAGACACCATATTTTGGCTAACCGGATAAATACTTCGTGCCAACCTAAAACCATTCATGTTTTTAGATACACCAAAATCTATTTTTTTGTTTCACTATCATTCTACAGGAAGCAAAGTATTCGTAGGCACTGGAATGTCGAATTGGTCGAATTTTGTGTTCCGTGAGAGAAGAGCATTTCAGAGAGGAAAGAATTACGATTTTACTAAGGATTTCCCCGATATATTAGACATTGGCAAAAGATACTCCTAAAACGAGATGCATTGTATTCATCTGAAGAAGAACGCCACCAGATTCCAGGTGCAGAAGAACTAGACAGAAAACTTTAATATTTGACCCTTTTAGTTGACAAGCTAACTGTCCTAGTCCGAGTTGCAATATAATTACATAAACACATGACATTTCTTGTTCAATTCTAAATTACACAAGAGAACAACAGGACAAGACAGTGCGAGCATGTGTAACGCGGCAAGTGTGTAGTCTTATATAGGTAATAAGTGTACATTAGTCTGTCGGGTTTTTTTTAATTTTTACCGTTTATTATGTACTGCCTAATGGAAATGCCTACTTGGTTTCTGTCGAGCGAAAATGGTACGTAAATGATGTGTTTAGGTTTTGGAAAACCGGGTGAAATGCGTATGTCCGTCAGGAGACTGGTCTTCAAATCTAGTCACCGCAGCATTGTTAACGTGATGATATATGATTGATACAGATAATCTGCAGCTGGATTGATAGCAGTCACTTTAAAATGTCTACATACTCTCAACTGATATCTATTGCTCAATGTTAGGCTCGGTTCTTTTTCAATTCCATAAGTTTTCAGGTAGGTGCGGGTAGCGGAAGCTAGCAAAACCAATTAATTTTCCCCTATTATCTCCTCTTCAAATCACTCTAATACCTTGCATACACAAATCGTTGGTGACCAAATATGATAAACTAGAGTGCGACTGGTTTAAATACTATGTTGAATCACAAAGAAAGTTCTTTTGCCCGCTTGAACAGAGCACTGCTCAGTATGAGCCTAATATCGGTATATGTCAAAAATTGGGGTGACCCTATTTGTTTGTTTGTTTGTTTCTCATCTCCAGAGGAATACTCAAGCAGCGCGGGCGGGCGAAATACAAACAACAGGACCAAGAAAAACTCTATTTGTTTTTTCCATTTAGTCTCTACAATTTTTAAGTAGAAAAAATGTGTATTTGTTTGAGTTCAATGTTCTGTCCATTCAGTCGCTGCAATTTCTTGCCTTTCAGTTCAGTGTTCTCTCATTTAAGTCTCTTCAATTTTTTAGTACATTGCAGTGTTTCATCTTGGATACTACACTAGGACAAGTTCCCTTCTACAGGAATTTTGAGGGGGGTTTTAAAAATTTAATTTTTGGGGGATTTAACTGAAACATCTACTTTACACGTAAGTTTTAATGTTGCAATTATGTCACTTGTGATACACATATTATAAGCCATAAATCACTTGCTTACACAATCCAAGCTGCTGGCTCCAAACACCATCCTCTATAAGATTTTTTAAAAGTCATCAAATTTGAGTAACACTGTTGTGTGAATTTATAGGGCTTCCAGGAGTGGCGGTTAGCTCATTAATATTCATAAGCATTAATATTCCTGAAAAAATCTTAGCATATTTTGTATGCTACAATATTCTGTATGTTTGTTTGTACATATTCTGTATGTTTGCTTTCTTAAGGCTTGAAGTACATTCAAGCATAATTACAAAGCTAGCCATTTCCACTGTACCTGCATGGGATTTATTTCATTTTTAACTGAACTGTGTGCACTGACACAAAGCAAGAAAAATCTTAAGTAGTTATTAAGGAATGTTTTGTAGCTTCTGAAAAAAATAATTCCTTGTTTGTCATGTTTTTACTGTGCTTATATTATCCCTAACCATTGTAAAGTTTGGATCAACATTGCCCTATACAAACCAGTGAGCTGTCTTTTTCTGGTGACCTAGCTGGTCTTGTAGTCTTGTGCGCAGACTCAGTAGAGTTAAAACGAACAACTTAGGAGGTCGGACTGGTCTCAGCCATGCTTTGAATGTGGAGTTTCTCGATATCAGATTTCCTCCAATTGCTTTTTGTCAGTCATTTTAGAATGGGAAAATAAAAAAACAGAAAGGCTGGTTGTCACCGACAGTTAACTTTAGGGTTTATTTGCCTGAAAAATAAGTCAGTGTCTGTTCCTGGAATTCAAAAATTGGACCCATTGACATCACAGCTTGCTTGTGACTTTCGTGGCATGCAGTCCCGTCACAGTGCCAATGCCATTCACTGAACTCCGGGACTGAACTGAACACGTACGTTTCTGTAACAGTAAAGTCAAATTTTTCGTGTCAATTTTTGCTACCACAATTATTTTCATATTGTTGTGGACATTCATACCGTGCACAAAAACTTTAGTTGTCTCTCAATCGTATAGAGATATATGCGACACAGAAACCTAATCGAGCTAGGTCTCAACTGTCTGACAGGCTTTCATATGCAATATCAACGTACCAAATGCAAATTGACGCGTGGTATTGTTTCAACAGCATTTCATTGAAGCAGTTCAAATAGTATCAAAATCGAAATAAAATTAGTTCATTTCATATATATATTCTTCCTACACTATACAATGCCTGTTGCCACACTATTAACAGGTGCCGATAACGGGTCAAATGCATCGAAGTGTGACACCTATGATATTTGGTATGCCATTCCAGCCAGCTCAGTGCAGTGTGCGATGGGACGCCCCTCCCATGTACAATTGGCGGCCCGCAGCACACCAAAGAGGGGAATCGCGCAATCGCGCAGCCCAGATGAAAAATACATGCTAGGATGATCCTTTCAGAGGCGGCGCAAATAAAAAAGGTTTTATTTATTTTCATGTCGGAGCTGAAATTTACGTGGGTCGGGAGATGAGAAACACAAATATTAAAAATGTCGCCCTTATGTTATTGCAATTAGAAAGCATTTACTTGTTATAGCCATGAGTGAGCAAGCAAAATCCAGGGGGTCTGTCCACAATTGAAAACTCAAACGGAGGTAAATGTTTTTTCAAACAGCGTAGAGGGCGGTGTGTGGGGTCACTTGATTTTCAAAAATGACCACCCTGTCAAACAGCCTCGTTGATGTGTACAAAACTATTCCGCGAAAAAAGCTGAACCAGGTTATCCTTCGTTTTTCATTCTTTGAAGTCAGTAATATGATTTGAATATAAGTACATGTATTTTCTGTCTTAGTAACTTCTTCTCTTGGTAAGTCAAAAAGTGTACAGGCTTGTCTTACAACAGCTTTTACCAGCAGATTGTGAACTGCAGTGCTATGAATGAACTAAGGCAAACCATAGGTGCAAGCTATGAGATGTTGCTTATAGTATATGTAACGCTTCTCCTCGTAAAGATTTTACCTCGAAGCGTCCCTCACGTGGCAAAGGCGTGTGAAGGTTTGTTCAAGATCGTACGAGTCTGAAGAAAATAGAAGATAGCGCCATACCATTAATTAATTGGTAAATATTTCAATATGAAAAATAGAGTACGGGATATTCCACGGTGTCATCTCGTTTAATCTTAAGAATCAATCAAAGACTGGCGGGAAATTTCCATGTGATGACCATTGTATAACGATGATAATTTTGTAGTTATGTAAGTAAAGAATATTATATAACTTTGTGGAGAATGTTTCATTGACACTTAGAACTCGAGACCTGGAAGGTCACGTTTGCCATCTCGAAATAAAGATTTAAAGTGGTGGAGACAATAAACATCTTGGTGTGTCAGCTTCAGCGACTGAAACCATTACGATCCAGACTGGTGCCTCGACTCGTATTCCCGTAAGTAAGAGCGCGATACATATACCTTATACATGGGCACATGTAACGCAAAGCATATTATGTTGACACAACTTATTTTTTTTTGGCTCTCAATGTGATTGAAGTTTCAACATCAGCAGCTTTTTTATTTAAAAATGAGACATGTTTACCTGTGAGACATGGCTTATTTAACACCTTATACATTGCGGCCGATATTGCGCAAAATATATGATAGTTGATACAAGTTATTTTTACTCCATGGTGTATCTGTATCAGAGTAAAATCGATTTAGGATACAACATTTAGTACACTAAATTTACTGTTAGTTTTAATAGTAACATCCTTCTAATGAATATCTGGGAAGTACTTATCTATGATATGTGATTTAGACTGTACCATATACATTGGGGCCCATAAAACACACAAAAAATATGATATTTGACATAGATCATTTTTACTCCATTTGGGATTTGTAGCAAATTAGGATGTATTTAGAATACTAACTTTAGTACATTAATTTCAAGTTTCAATAGCAATAGCCTCTTAATCATTTGGAAGTTTACCTATGATACATGGTTAAGCCGATACCCAAAAAATGGGCCAATATTGCACAAAATATTTGACACTTGGCTCAAATTATCTTCACTCAATGGAGGACGTGCGGCTCTGCGAAAAACATGAGTATACGATGACGTCGAAAAGAGACAAATTCCTTGGGATTATACATGAGGGAAAATGCCAAGAGGGTTTGACCGGTTAAGAAGGGCTTGACTACACAGTTTCTGCGTAGTGAAGCGTCATTACGTATTCATGGTGACCCCTGGCCAGCTGTCAATATCTTTGGGGGCTTTTGTCTTTTGGCCTGCTTTGCATATGCGTCGTTGGACACGAACTGCCAATCACCCAGGTAGTCAATTAAACTATTAATTGACTGTTTACCGACCCAATTAACACTATCCAGCAGTATCAGTCATATTTTAATCGCGTGGCCCGGGTGGGCACAACGTAGGAACGCGTGTGCGTTTCACTTGTGGTGTTGTTTGTACCATCGTGAAGTCCTTGTTAGGTACTGGAGGTCATCTTTAGGAACATGCATATCAACTTCTATAGCAATGGAGAAGCAGATCCTAAATACATAAGCTAATGTCAACACAAAAAAACAGAGAAGGCTTGATAAAAAGAAAAGGTGGGAGTGGGCAAAAAATGCACAAGGGATCTGGTAAAAAAGTAATGCTACATCATCAATCTTCTCGACCCTACCCCCTCCTGAATATCAAATGTTC
>LD351495.1:81733-157851 GCA_001465055.1 Ptychodera flava | reverse complement strand
GTTCTAGATTTTGTTTAATTATTACTAACATTAGAACCATTGGACGACATCAAAATGTTGGGAGTCACAATATTTTCAGGTCCCCCCTATAGGCAGAGCAAAACTTTCAAGTCCCCCCCTCGACTACCCCAAAAATTTTCGAATCCCCCCTCACCACTTTTTTTGAACGCGGCCTTAAGAACTGACCCATGCAAATACACTGCCAACAATTCTAAACCCACAAAGTAACACTATTTTCACGAAATGTCTTTCAGTGTGATCTTGTGAAGTAAAGTCATATCATTAGAGTCCAAAACATGATATTATAATTCGAATTCTATTAATAACTATAAATAGTAGCACTTCCTTCACGGACAGAATGTTCGATGCCAGAGGTATGATTTGATTGATTTTAATTCATCAGTCGCTGTGCAACAATCACATATCTTAAAGTCGCGTATCTCTAAATTTAGTTCAGGTATTATGCTTCAGTTTAGAGTATCATTGATTCGATTATGCATGGTATTTTTAGAGGTACTATCCCAGATACCTCGTACTCTTAACGCCCTTTAACTTCACTAAACCGGTATTCTTCACAGACTTTGAGTGACGTGCTAAATGGACATACATTCAATGTTTATTTCAGAGAATTTTGACTTGTGACAAGTAAGCGTATACTCTAAATGTGTAAATTTAAGCAGTTCTTTTTTGTTTCACTTTGTTTTCGCATGAAGCACAAACATAACAGAGAATGATGGCAAAGGTCACAAATATGACCTCCAACTGACACAAACACGGTAAGGCAAATTATACACATTCATATTAATGGAGGGAATACCGCAACTAATTTTGACCCGTCAAACAAAACGAAAGAAGGACTTTGTCCAAGATATATGTTTACGCAGCACAATTTGCACACATCGACTGCGCACTGTGTGTCCTGGTACCAAAAGCTGTTCTGATCAGTGATATGGCAGATAATAATCACAGATATCATCACAAACGTGAGGGTTAATGCACTCAAATACTTTCCAATGAGACACGGGGTTTACAAGGCATATAAATATGTCCACTTTGGCATAATGTAATCATGATTACAAGTTGATCTAAAATAAAATTTTGTTCACCCGATAATCCCGACACAGATAAAGAACGGTTGCCTATAGCACACTGTTTTCGACTAAATATTCTCAAACGTTTATTTTTCTTCAGCAGCTATCGATTCATGCTATGTACACTAAATACGGAAGAGTATGTTGACAATTTAAATAAAATGCAAGATAAATTTCGTCCCAGATACATGGTAACGACGCACAATTTGCACATCGTCTTTTGACTGCCCAGTTTGAAGTATTGTGATAGACCAGCAAAAGGGTGCTTTGATTCCTAGATATACTTAATCTAGCTGATTGTTAAAGTTGCAATATGGATCGAAATTGCCGATTTTTTTCCTAAGACTAAAGCAAATAGACCATACTACGTTGAAGTACTCTTCTTAGCTAAGCCTCTCACCAATCCTGACACACAAATACGTTCATTTTGATACGTTGCCGCCGCCTAGAAAAGCTGTTTTGTAAACAAACTTTCAAAACAAAAACATTGGCGTTTTCTGCTGTGCACGTGACAAGTACAACCAAGAGTGATGACGTCTCACTGGAGTGCACTTTGGAGGGGCGATGTTGTCACGCTGACAGAACTTGACACATATAATGATAATTCATTGTAAATTTTGCGTTTGCCAAACTTTGGTAGCATAACAATGTTTCAGAAATATAAGTATATCGATATGTTAAAGTACAGCTGTACAAAAGATCGTGTAATTGATTTTTCTCACCCATATACATCTACGTCAGTGCCGCGCCGTATGCACCAGTACTGTGTACGTTCGATCGATCGAGCGTCCAGACCACGTACACCTATCTGGTTGTGTTCACTGCGTGCCTGACAGCGTTTCCGCAATCCTCTCCCCGTTGCATATTGTTACATTTTTCATGTTAAAAGGCGAGGTATCTGCACGCTATATTTATTTGAAAGCTTTGCCCACTTCAGTATCGTCCACCATTGCAGAAGTTTGGCAACTGTCTCGCCCCTCTGTCTGGTCTTGCATGGCCATGTCAGCGCGTCGATCGACGCGTCCTAAATGAGACCATGCCATTACATGTAATGATGGAGACTGAATGCAGTTTTTCTTTATTTCCGAAAAATGCATATTTAACCTGAAGGATATAGATTATCAACGAATGATAACAGATCTAAGTTATTTCCTTGCGGGGGGACTATGGCCCGGTTCACATTACAAATCGTGGGGTCCGCATGGCCACGGTGTTGGTAGGTCGGTGTTGCCCGAGAAAACACCGCAGGCTGGCGAAGTTGATCATCACACAGTGGTGACGTTGGTGTTTTCGAGAGAAACTATAGACACAGTCTGCCTCCTCGACGTGGTGCAGTAGTCGCGTGTCACTCTTTTTTCTGGTTCCATCTTTCGATCAGACCAAACAATGTGTATTTTGCCGACATTTTGGGCTAATTTTTTCCATTTTTACAGGGCTGAATCAGTCAGCAGAGATCCAGGGCGCGGGCAGAGACCTGACCGCTTGCCCGTGGGAAGGCTAGCTAGGCATGTTGGCACGATGTTGCATTTTCATAAACCGTTACCATGCATCAAATACACATGCGTACATATTCAAAAAGTAAAAATGACGTTTCAAATTCTGTGCTTTACTCTCGCAAACAGTACGTACCAAAACAGCAATTTATTTGGTAATTAAATCAATTTACTCAAATTATAGCCACCCCCATGTACCTGTTAATGGTCGAATCTGCAAATAAAATTGTTAGGATTTTCTATAAAGTTAAATCTTCGGAAATATGAAGGTCAATTCTGATCCATATTGCAACTTTAATGACATGACCAAAGATTTAGGATGAATCCACTGTAATTCTTCAAATGATGGATGGGTTTACCCTGCGTACAGGTCCTATTCGGCATAGTATAAACCTTTACATTGTCCCAAAACGAAATCGTTATGATGAATATTAATGAAAAACTACGTATTACCAAAGGTTCAGGATAAATTAGCTCTGGAGGAAGTATGAGGAACGTTGCATGTGTAACTCGGGAAATAAATGTTATCTTCGAGTCTTACCATCTGTACTTAATTACGATTAAGCTTAGCAAGTTTCTAATTGGCCTTAACGAAAAATTATGTGCGTTTGATAATTAATCTTTAAGTGACAAAATGACATTTTCTGTTAACTAACACTCTGTTCTAACATTAAATTGTGCATTCATGGCTGGTCGCCATCATTTCCCGCCATCGAACCGTAACTTTTTGACGGTTTAGGGACGAACCTACTATGGCTTGTTTTCACAAAAAACAGCATAAGATTTTTTTTGTCACACAAATATCAAATTTAAGTGGTGCGATTACTTACCAGAACTTTCTTATAAGAAATCCCAAGGCAGCTTAGACTACAGTTATGAAAATGTGAACAAAATAAATACAGTCACAAATAAAACAAGTAAATCTCTATGAATGGGAAGTGTTTGCAGGAGACTTAAAATGTAAAGATTACCAGCACAACTTAGTTAAATGACAGCCCATTCCACAGCCGTGGAGCATATAAAGAACACGATCTATCACCCTAAAACATGGTACAATCAATAAGATGTAGCAAAGTGATCGCTGCATTCTCAGGAGTCGAACGAAAAGTGCGATCTGGATCAGAGAACGTATGATACCTTTTTTATCTATCCTGGTGCCATGTCTTTAAAGCGGTGTGTGTGTGCGGTGTATGTCAAGCACAAAATCTTGAGCTTTGTTCACTTAGGGATGGATTGCCAGTGAAAACTATAGAAATAACGGGCGACACGCTGACCATTAACGTTTATTTGTGGGCAAGGGCGAGAGAAAAGCCAAAAATTAACGGGCGAGGCTTGCCATCATTTCCCACTCATCTTTAAATGTAACTTTCACCTTTCTATTAATCTTTGGAACTCCCATCACGTCTTTCATACCACTAGTATCATGTATCGATTTCTCACCATTCTGTTCCACATCTTCTCGGACTGTATCATTGAAAGTTACATCTGTAGAAGGAAGAGGCACACTGTAAATAAAGCTGTCAGTATCTATGTAGGCTAATCGCATTCCAGGGAACCGCTTTCGAAAGTAACTGTATACGTCTCATACATAAGCAGCTTAGAAAGTTCAAGCACTACAGCGCTAATGAAAACTGGCTTTTTATATTCATATTGATCCCATTTCAGTTCCATGAGGGCACTGTCGCAGGAATCGCCAACCCCTTCACTAGTTATGAGAGTTATATGTTTCATCTTTGGATTATACTTCTGAATCTTTTTACGACCACTATCGGTACTACTGTGGCCCGCCACAAATTTAAAGTCTCTGTACTTTTGAACGTCTTCTATTGTCTTGCCGAACATTGCATTATTCATCAGCTTATAGAAATTCTTTTCAAAATCTGTCTTTCCCTTTGCCCTCATTTTATTGTTAAAGTCAATATATTGTTTGAGACACGGAGCCTCTTCAAATGCGAGCGCCCGATGAATCTTTTTCAGTCGCATTCCCATCTGAAGATAGAATTCAAGTAACCTGTAATGTAAGACGTATCTCTCTCTTTCTATTTGACTTGTAATCAGTCGACTCCCTCCGGCGGTAGCTCTCTGCCTCGGCAATTCGTAGTGATGCGGCGCCAGAGGTAGATCAGAATGTTCTTCATGTAATTCGGTGGGGTATTCTAGGTCTACTTCTAGAAAAACAGGGTGGGAAGCTATTACAATCCAAGTCAGCCATTTAACGCCCATCTGAACGGAACCTCTCTTCCCTCGTCATCCAATGAAGTCCACCCACTGGCATTGGTTAGCTCATTGCCCATCTGTAAAGATTGTTAGGATCGAGATATTTTATTTCAGTTAACGGTTTCTCTGGATCGTAATTCCCTCTTATCTTGTCTGTCGCATAAGCTGGATGATTTGTCTATAATTAATGAATATTACACTGACTGATACCACCTCGAATTCCCCTCTGAATGAAAGTCATCTGCTCAGCATCTTGAATGAGCTAAAACTTATTACCTGTGTAAAGTAACATAGCATCCCGTGTCAAGCCGGGCGCTGACATATAGTGAGCTGGGTCTAACTTATATGCTTCTAAACATGTATCGCAGAAATTTTTGAATATATTCGCAAGAAGGAGAACATCCGTCTCACAATCGAATTCCATATAATCTTTAATGGTCCGGCATCCAACTTCGTCCCATACTCGCAATGCATGTTCGTGATCGGACTCAAAAATCCCCTCTTCCGTCAGTTCGCTATGAAATTTTTTCTCAGTGGGAGCTCCTCCTCTTCCAATCGCTCGGGAGAATCTAAATATTCATACGGGAAGAAACCTTTCGCCCGCTGAATGTTTGGGTGGTACGTGCCATCCTCTGGCGCAGTATGTGCCAACTTCGAGAGTGACCCAGACATCAACTGAGGACTGTCCATAAACTTTATCGAACAGAAACGCTTCACTGTCTCCCTCTGCTTATTCGACCACTCTCCACCAACAACAATTGTGGCACTAAAGATGAATGTTTTCATAAGACACATAATTCACCCCCCCCCCCCTTTGCCTGTCTTAGCTATGATTTTAGGCTCTGGACCGGCATCGCGTTCCGAAGGATCTATTTCATGTTACTTTTTCAAAATGAAAGAACCATCGTGACTTGAGGTTGTGAAAGTTACTAAGGTAGGAATGGTTCTCGACAGGCGGCACTTTTAACAATAAAAAGTATTGCGAAGCTCATCCTTCGCTATTTGGTATGTGGCGGGGTCCCTACATGCAATACAGTCTGGATCGTGTCCGTCAAGCTTGTAATTAGAAGGATCTTTCATCGGCACGACTTTCCAATAATACGATTTCGAATAATTCTCAGCCCTTTTCTTCATATCCTTTAGAAATTCTGTAACACAGGAGAGACCCGTGAATATTCTTTTATGGTAAATTTTTGGCTTACTGCCTGGCCATCTCTCAACCATAACATACGAAAGACAAATTGGAATGTGCAGGCCGGTGTCCTTCTCAATAATTGCCCAATTATCTGCATACACAATGTAGGGACAGGGAACCTTCTTCTGATGTCCTTCAAATTGACATACTTCCTTAGGAAAAACTGGCTGAGCCTTGTCTGTCCCAAAGTATACCTGATGTATTTCTAATTCTTCTGTTGTCGCATGACCTCGCTTACAACCCATACAAATACACTTCCGTCTGCGCTCATTCATTCGATTACTGTGAGAATTAAGAAGGCGATTTAATACAGTAATTGGTACATAGTGGCCCCTTCCGTTCCGTGAGGGGGATGCGCTGTCACCAACTATTAGTAATACATTGGCTATGTGTGTGGCGTCTCCCGCCCTATCGGAGCGACCTCTATACAAGACAGTTATGCGGGACGGGTCGGGATCATTTTCGTAGATCTGCCATACTTGGAGTTTGATGCCTCGATTTTGCTGCTCGAAGTGCTTATACACAGTCAGATCGGCGGGCTTAGGAAAGGGAATACTATCCCAGCAGTAATCGGCGACAAACTGGGCGTACGTCTTCCAGTGCTTCTGTAACCATAGACAATTTTTATTTTTTATTTTCTTTTCTGATTGTGTATATATACTGTATACAGGTACTATACGTACCTACCTAATACTCATGAGTAACCTGTTAGCGAGAGGGGGTACAGCGCCACCAGTGTCAGACTTTCCCTGCTGAGAATCTCGCGATATCTGACGAGATTCATTAAAGAGTTTGACTTGCAGACAACTGCACATTTTCTGTGTCTGCCTCATTGATATTTCTTTTCAAGATTTTGACAGCAGTGAACGTTGTGGTCGAGTAAACTGTAGATATATACTCTCCTTCATTTTAACAGGTATGTTTGGTATATTATTTCAGTGATTTTGCCGAGTTTTGCTCAGTTGAAAGTTTGGATGAGATCGCCGCCCATGAGGAGACGCGCCATGTGTTTCATGAGCTATTTTTACCGACTGTGCAAGTGAACTTCTGATGCGTCGATGGATGCGTCTAAAAGACTTATATATAGTTCTCAGTCATTGAAACGGGACAAGTGGCCCCGGAGATAGATGTAAACAAATCGTCTCCAGTGTAGTTAAAGTATCATAGCTCATTTCTGTTCGTTATCGAGAAAAGGCCTTGTAGTTTAGTGTAGTAGTAAACGTCGATTCTGATCAGCTGTTCAGTTTTTCATGCATGTGTTGAAACAGTACGCCAAAGTTTTCATGGCGTTGCCTTGTTATAAGAGATTGTTGATTTTCGAGATTTATTAAAGAGTTTGACTTGCAGACAACTGCACATTTTCTGTGTCTGCCTCATTGATATTTCTTTTCAAGCTTTTGACAGCAGTGAACGTTGTGGTCGAGTAAACTGTAGATGTATACTCTCCTTTATTTCAACAGGGTTTCCCCTTACACTGGCTACACTTCCTTACCTGACCACATTTCTTTTTGCGAAAGTCGGTGTCGCCCAACTTCATACTGGCCACAACTGCATATTCAATTCAATTCAATTCAATTCAAATTACTTTATTGTCCATTAATGAAAACACGCACATCCACAAATGGAAAATTTTCTTTCGGCACCACAAAGCTCCTGACTTACAATAAAAACACACACATATATACATAGTCTTGGGGGAAAAAACAATAAATTACGTATAAAATTCTGAGTTTAAAACTGCCACAGCTGAAGGTATAAAAGACTTTTTGTACAAGTTTTTACGCGCAAAAGGTACCTTAAGTCGTCGACCTGACGGGAGGATTTTAAATTCTGTGCTGAGTGGGTGTGTTTGATCCTGATGGATCTGAGTGGCTTTCCTCTTCAAAGATTGGTAATATATTACTGAAAGTTGCCGTTGTTTTATACCAACAATCTTTCCTGCCAGATTGACAACTTGTGTTAATCTCATTTTGTCCTTAACTGAGAGGTTCCCGTACCAGGATACAATATTAAACGTTAAGATGCTCTCAACAAGCGAACGATACACAGTTACTAAAATATTCTTACTGACATTAAAGCCTCTCAGTTTCCTGAGGAGGAATAAGCGCTGCTGTGCTTTTTTACAAATAAATTCAATGTTGTCTGTAAAACGACATTTCGAATCTAAAATTGTACCAAGATATTTGAAAAGAGACACTCTTTCAATTTGTTTCCATCTATATTTATCGGTCGAAGTAATGAGTCCGGAACTTGCTTCTGTGCTCCCATGATACAAAGTTCTTTAGTTTTACCGACATTTAATTCAAGAAAGCTTTGGTCAAACCAAGACTTCAAATAATCTATGAATAGAAGATAACGACTGAGAGAGTATTCGTCTTTGAGTCGAGCAACTAAGGCCATGTCATCAGCAAATTTTATGAGAGTGAGAATGACGTTATTACATCTTAATTCATTTGTATAAACAGAGAAAAGAACGGGTGATAGTACACAGCCTTGGGGAGCCCCCGTATTTAGAATCAATTCTCTCGAAAGATGACCTTGTATGCTTACACGTTGTGGCCGATCACACAAAAATGATCTAATCCAAAGAATAAATGTAGTGTTGGTTTGCAAATCAACAAGGCGTTTGAGCAGAACATGAGGCTGCATTGTGTTAAATGCTGACGAAAAGTCCATAAACAAAATTCGAACGAAATTTCCAGTGGAATCCATGTGACTCGTAATTAAGTTGAGAAGTGTTAAGGTTGCATCTTCTACTCCTCTCTTAGCCTTATATGCAAATTGTAGCGGGTCCATACGATCGGACAGAGACGTTGTGAGCCTGTTACATATAATCCTTTCCATGCATTTACATATAACGGAGGTCAGAGCTACTGGCCTAAAGTCGTTTAACAATTTAGCACCCGTTTTTTTAGGCACTGGTATAATAGTTGATGTCTTCCAAATACGAGGAACAGTATGGATATCCAGAAAGAATTGAAAAAGACGGGTAACCATCGGGCCTAACTGATATGCACATTCCTTTAAAACCTTTCCACTAAGACCATCAGGTCCAGGAACTTTGTGAGGATCAACCTTTACGAGAACTTTGACAACTTCATCAATTTCGACCTTAACAGGGGACAGGATTAGATTATGGCAAATTTCATCACAATGCTGTCTAAAATCTGAAACATCAAAACGTGCATAAAAATTATTCAATTCATTGGCAAACATAATTGGATCATTACATTGCATACCTTGCTGCTGTTGCTTTCTTCCCATCATTACATTTAATCCTTGCCACGCTTCCCTGACATTACCACCTGTAAATTTCTTTTCAATTTTACTTTTGTACTCAAGTTTCGCAGCTCTAGTTTTACTTCGAAATTCTTTCATAAATTTGTTGACACTGACTTTATCTCCTTTTAGGAATGACATTTTTTTCTTATTTAAACAGTGTTTTAAATCTTTGTTTATCCATGGTTTGTTATTTGCATAAATATGCACAGTTTTGACAGGAATTATAGTGTCCTCACAAAAATTGATGTAAGACGAGATTGTGTCTGTTAGTAAATCCACATCCTGACCACAGCCATCAAAGAAAACATCCCAGTCTGTGGTTTCGAAACAATCCTGCAATTGGTCAATTGAATCACGAGTCCAAAGACGAAAGTTATGAATTCGTGGACCTTCTCTCTTCAGCTTTTGCCGGTACTTGGGTAACAGATGTACAACATTGTGATCTGATCTTCCTAATGGCGGACGGCACCTTGCAGTATATGCATTAGCCACGTTTCCATAGCACAAGTCTAAGGTCTTATTCATACGCGTTGGACACGATACATATTGATGTAAATTAGGCAAATATTTAGTGATATCACAGGTGTTGAAATCTCCAAGAAGAAATACCGGCTGATCGACTGACCTATCAACTGCGTTGTTGTAGCTTTCAGCTATACGTTCAGCTGCCAGTTTATTATCGGGACCAGGCACGTACACCAGTATCACGGTCACCTGACCATACTCACGAGGAAGATAGAACGGCCTGAACGACACAGTTAGAATTTCAAAGTGCCTTGAACTGATAGTTTCTCTGATGGTAAAATTATTGGAAGCAGTTCTCACCAGGACCGCTATGTTCCGAAGGAGGTAGAATCAGATCGCACACACAATGCTTATTTTTAACCATTGAAGAAGTTGGACTGCGCCGGACCCCAGTAGAACCTCTACTAGGATTACTTCAAAATTAAGTAACTCCTCAAGAACGAGACCAGAACCCTCGACATTTTCAATTGTATCAAGATAATGGTCGAAGCGATCTATTATATTAATTGTTGTTTCACATCCGATCCCGATCCTCTTAAATCTTCTGTGTATGTATTTTTTAATTTCACAGGCAATGTGCGAATTTGTGAACTGTCGTTTTTCGGATCCTCTAATTTGACTTCCATATCTGCATAAACAGAGTACAATTTTCCTTCTTTGTCATACCTTCGATATTGATCATGGCGATGTCCTCGACTCGCTCGACTTCAGGAAATCCTTTTCGTAAAATTGCTCCCTTGAATGCTTTTCGAAAGCGGCGCCTAACGTCAATATTCTCATCCATAATAATCTTTATAATATATACCATCCTAAAAACTTTTTAAAAGAAAATATTCTATGATAGGTTATCAAAATCCACTATAATATCTTCGTCGGCATTTATTTGTTTATATATCTCGCCTAATCTTTCTAAGTCGACTAGTTCTTCCACGTCTTGAATTTTTGGTTTATAAGGTGTGACACAAAATAACCTCTCTATAGTGAAAGAAAGACTACCACGCTTAAATAAGCGCGGTTTCAATGCTAACAATTCTATCTTACTACCCCTTCGGATATTACGAGGTACAATAGCAGGATATTCTCTGGCTGGCAATCGGCTCACTGCTTTAAAACCACAGTCGATTTCTTGAACTATATCAATACATGTAGCGAAATCGTCATTATAATTTCCTCTTTTAAACCGAAATTTAAAATAGTTTGTCTGTGTGTCGATCCCTCGCTTCTGATACACTTTAGAAGGATTGTAAAATAATACCTGTGGAGTATTCTTGGCGTGAGCGGCCAGGCTTGCAGTATAGCTTTTAGAAGCGCTTGCATCGAAACTTTCACCTAAGGTAAGGTATATGATTAAATCGGTAAACTTTTGAAGACTTGGTCGCCAACATACACACATTTCATCACATGTAGCAAGATCTGTTGAACCATATTTAGGGTTGATTGGGAAAACCACTTCTGGATTCTCTACATATATAATAGGATCTACATATTCACCAAATACTAATTTACCTCCATCACTGATTTGAACGTTTTCTCCACTTTCCAGTATTTTTTATTGCATCTGAAATAGAAAGGATTGCCATTGTCTTATCGTAATATATCTTTACGAAAAAAATAATTTTAAAAATTTTCTATGATATAGATATCACAAAAATGTCATACATATTCATAAATGGACCAACTGGAAGTGGTAAGAGTTACAATGCAGTACATTTGGCGGCGACCGATTTTCAGAATAAGTTTATAGATCATACTCTTAGTTTACAATGTGCGGCCGCTGGCGCCACCATTCCGGCAGGGGTCAACATTATTTGTGACTCACGTATAATTCAACATCTGATTTTTTCTCGAATCCAGGGCCTTTCCGTATCATCGCAAGAAAAAAAGGTGGTTTCTAAGGCATTTGATAAATTAAACAGTTTCATCATCATATTCAAAGATATACGTTGGGAATATTGCAAGCAGAATGTGTTGAGTAGGGCCAGACAATATGAAATAACCGAGTTCGCCTTAAGAGAATTAGAAGAGATTCATAAGCGGTTCTAAAAGACTTTTTTAGAAATTTGTAATGACTACAGATTTCCATGTTAGTAGTTAGTCAGCCACTTACGTCTTCCCTTCTAAAGAATATACTATTACTTAATCCTACAATTGATACAGAGACAGTCGGTCCCATAGAGTTTTCACAGGCTTTTGACTTCGGAATTGCATGGAGCGGAGGTGTCACTCAAGAACCTCCACAAACTTCTTAATGCTTGTGAAACAGTGTGTGCTTACAATGCTCCGTTTGACTTAAAGGCACATGACATGATGAAGCGGCAAGACTTTGGAGTTACTTGTCTATGGCTCATGGCAGTTAACTACATTGTACTTCAACCAGAACTTCTCAGGAAAGCTGAACAAGGGCTCGTAAGAACGGATAAGGATAACATGAGAAGTCGTTTTGAAGATCTTGCAAACTTAACATGCTCATCCGGGGTACCACCTCATCCACATACAGCCCGCAAGGATGAATTAAGTGAACATTACTTACTTCAATACATGATAAATACTTGGCCGGCCGGATAGGATAGTAATGCCACTTTCTTTAAATTAGGACCTGATCCATGGTACTTATTGAATAACTTTCATAATTACTTGCGTAAGCACCATGATAGAACTAGCGTAAGTACCCTTCCGAATGCTACGTAGTTCTGATTACATTTTCCTTTGGCTCCCAACTATTGAAACTTTCTGGATAACCGCGCCATTTTATCAGATAATATTTTTTTGCCCTCACTTTTTTAGTCTTCAAAATTCTTTCTTCTCTGTACAGCTCGTCGGCGCCAGCTCCGCCCGCGTTCCAAAGGGGAGCACTCTGCAGCTCATCAGAATAGAAAGTGCCGAGTATTTCCTCTCCATTCAGATCTTTTATCTTTTAAACGAGCGGCGTTCCCTGTCCAGCTGCGTACACCACGTTTGTAACTATGAAGAGCTCCTATGTCTAATTTGGTAAATATCCTTTCCTGAAAGTGGTCTTGTATTTTGTAATTTGGACCCTTTCTCCGGGCTTGAACTTAGGGGTGGCTCCCTCGGCTGCCAACTCAGGACTGTAGAGTGTATAAAATGCCTGCCAATCGTTGTCCTCTGTTACGTCAACAGGTTTCATTTTGATAGTTGTGTGTACGGTGTTATTGTAATACCAAGCCATTCACGTGTCTGTTTGTATGTGAAGTATTTCCACATCATTGTCTTCAACTTACGATTGAAACGTTCCACAACACTGGCCTTTTTGTCACTAAACGTGTTGTTATGTAGGTCATTTTCCCCACACTCATCATAACCTGAGTTCAATTAGTCTAGAACATTCTCAAGGTCACTGCCCTTAATGACCTGACAACCTTGAATTCAATTAGTCATGTTTGGAATGTTCTGGAAATTCAGTTAGCTGTGTAAGAGAGATAATTTTAGAACAGTAATTAGCATGTCAATAAAAGTTCTAGATTGTTCTTATATGCCCTTATGTAAGCACATGTGTATAAAAGGGACGTGCACAGCTTCCAGTCAGACATTTTGGATCGTGTCTCTTGTGTGTTACTAAACTCTAGCAGTAGTCATTCTCAAGACTTTTCAAGACCTTCACTTCCAACGCTGGATTTATACTGTGGACTTTGTGCAACTTCAAGCCTGCAAGCCAAAGGACTGTTTATTTATCTGATTGACTGTTACAACTCTGAGACTGGAGCTTTGCCATCCCAGCTGAGATAAGTAGTCTGTACACTTTTAAAGTCTGTACTCTATCCCTGACCTAGCAATTAGTTTTATTTTCGTAATAAATTTTGTTTAAACGGAATCTGCTGAGTTCACCCTTTTGTTCGTTTTCTCTGCACGTAACAGTGTGAAACCAGTAAATGCCTGACTCCTCCAACCATTTCTGCATTTTTCGGTTAGTAAATTCCCGCCCCTCATGTCTGTTGTTTGTAAGGTTACCTCCCACTTTTCTTAATTATGTCTTGTAGCAACTTCAGAGTATCATCTGCCATTTTTTACTGAATCGGCCTGGCCCATGCATATTTGCAGAGCACATTGATTACTGTTGGCATGTATCGAATGTTTTTATTCTCTTTTGAGAATGAGACGGGCATTTCCACAAGATCGGCCTGCCAAAGTGCGTCTATCGATGATACGAAAACGCGCCTCCCACCGGTAGCACCTCGAGTACGAGGTACGGGTTTATGTAGATTATAAGTTAGCTAAGTTTGCAACCAGTCCTGCACCTCTGTCTGGGTCACTTTTAGTCTGCTGGTGTGTGCTGCCTCATATGATTTTTGTACACCTCCAAAACCAGTTCTTGGGTTGTAATATAATTCTCTAAGAGTTCCTTCAGGTTCCATGGTAGCTCCTATATTATACTAAAAATTTTATGTCTTACGGATGCCGTAAATGAAATACTAGTTTACTGAATGGTCTACTTTTCAATTGCCTGACTAGGTCCGATGCCTCTCATTCTGACACATCCATTCCATACTCTTTTATAATTGTCTTGTTGTCTGTCTTGCTTGGTGTGTAAAATAGTATGAACATCTGTATGTTTTCCCTGAATGGTTTACTAATACTAGTATATTGTTGAGTTAGAACCCAGACAGATAATCCGTCGTGTCTTGCACTGAAACCAAGTTTGACTAAAACGTCACTGCGCTTCTTCATATCATCGGACGAGGCGCAGTCGTCCAGTATTATTACTGTGTTCGTGCCGGCCTATTATTTATGTACGAAGGCTAGTGTATCATCAACAGCATCGAGTCTGACAGGAAACACAAACACGTGGTCATCCGTGAAAATGAATCTTTTATTATATGTTTTATTGTTCATGAATGTTGGACAAATGAAAACTACATAGTCAAATTTCCCTTGGTACGGACCGGTTTGGAGATCCATTACATACTCCGTTTTGCCAGAATTTGTCGATCCAGTTATGATCATGTTGAATGGTGGGGTCGTGTACATCTGATCTATATACTGTACATAAATGTAATGAATATGGCTAAAGATAACAAACCAATTTTGCCGTATTCATGAATAGGGTCCGTGCCAGCAACAGTAGCGACTATATCTGCTGCCTTCCATTCCTGTTCTGAAGGCGATATGGGAACCGTTCCATTAGGGGTCTCCGTACCATTTTAGACGGCAGGAGAAGTAAATTGGGAGAAACGGTCATATCAAGATTGACACCAGTATTCTTTATTGTGTCTTGGTTTGCCGATAACTGATTACTTTGTCGGTATTACAAAAATATAAATTTTACTATAACCCAAACGGGATTCGAACCCCCACACACTCACGGCAACATCGCCTAGCTCTTCGAGTAGAACGCAGAATTCTTTTGGGACTTGCTGTGCACTGCCAGTATTGCCCACTATGGTACTACGAATATTCGCTTGTGCACCAAGTATGCAATATACGTAGGCTTCAAGGCTTTCATTGAGGCGGGTGAAACCAGCCTTTGTTAACCCCGAGTCTCCCTTCAGAGGGACGACACTATTGTATTGACCCTCCGATCCATCAATTCGGAAGAAATAATAGTGTGGTCTGTCTTTGTTGGGCAGTACATGTTTTTTCTTTCCAAAAATGGTATGTGTTTGGAAAACATGAGAGGAGAGGAAAAAGTCATGACCATTGTATACAGCGGCAGGTTGACAAACAGACCACGATTAGTGTAATATTCATAGCCATAGCCAAGACCTGAGTTTTGGCCTTGGCGATATCATAAGTCGGACTTCGTGGGACTTATATTTCCGAATTCTGTACAGAGAAGTTCATATTTCACGAGATTGTATGGATTGTCGCCGGCTTTGAAGACCCCTCCAGTATCGTCTGGAGTGCAACCTCCATTTCATGAGGGATCCGACGTACTGTAAAATATACATGAACATGGGGCCCGGGGGCACCGACGTCCTTTGTACCTCCTTACTGTTTATTAATTGCCATAAATGTGAAATTTGGCAAAAAGTCAAATTGTTTGGACATAAATGAAAGTTATTTGAACTGGTTGGTTACTGCTCCAGCATAAGTTCAAGTGTGGATTCTAAGTATCGATCACCAACCTTGATATGTGTGAAAGTGAATTAAGAATAAGAGATGGGACTCAATAGGATCAACAATATCTAAAACAGGAAACAGTGAACTTATATAATACAGAAGGGGAGAAAATTTAGCCACAAACTATTGTAATATAATGGACAATGGCTAATCTAAACCAAATTACTTAAACTGGATTGTTGGCATTGATTACACATGTACTTATTGTCCATCAAATACAAAAATAAATTTGGGCCATCGACTAAAAATCATTTGCTTGTTACACTTACCACACTTGTACTTAGTATTTGGAGTGTACACCTATCTACAATACAATGATAAAAAATTTGGACTCTGTAGGTCAACAGTGCATCTTTAATGTATGAGACTGAGTACGCTAATACCCCTCAAGTATGTATAGGCCAAAAACAACATTTAATTTTGAATTATGTAGTGCAGGGAAGGACATACAATATGGAGAAAAGCAAACTATATAAAAACTGAATATACAATTATATGGAAATGTTGTTTTACAGTCATGAGTATCTAGTGTGTGCCGAGAGACAAATATTTAAATTGGACAGTATCATCCTGACCACAGTTTGTCTGACTGGTTGTTTCCTTCTGATTTTCTGACACGGTGATAGCTACAAAATATTATGCTATCCATGATAGTTATACAACATAGCTTGCATTTGGTTCACAGTAGAACTGAGTTTTACTCGTAAACTGTAAATTCTTGCTTCTGGCAGCTCAAACGTCGCAAAACTACATTTATGACATGATATGGAGTGACTTGCACACATGCAGTGACAGTTGATATATTCATAGTATGAGAGTCTACTACATTCAAGCATAGTGATGTTGACAACTACATGCATGCCAGTGCACGATTTCAAAGTAGCCAGGAGGAAATTCTAATGGTCTTTAGTGGAAATATAGCAGTGAAACAAACAACATTAGTTATCGTGACCTTGCTAAAGTGCAATCTCGGATCATGTATGATCTGATGATCATATTGATTACCATGTCGGATTATGCTGTGATTCTGAAGTGCACGTACTTCCTTAGTAAATCGGTCAACATAAGCACACACTGTCTTTAGTGATCGAAGTCAACAATGATGTCAAAATCAATGCACAACTGTCGAAATTACCCAAAATAAGCAACAGAAAACTAAAGGTTATCGCTGTGTCGAAAGGACAGTACATCAACATAAAACGACGCTAGTTTGTTATGACATGGAGGTAGAAGGACAGAGTGTTCCCTCGCTCTCACCTAGCTATTAGTACAGGCCGCCGGTGGGATTGCCTTGCTAAAGCAATGGATTCGCACTGGGAAGTACCGAGTACGGAGGCCATCATTCTTCAGTCTATCGAAGGAGCGTTTCGTGCCAAAAAATACATGACAGCAACAAAAGTACCATAACTGTGAACTTCATATTTACAAAACATCATCAAATACACGCTAAAAACTTAAAAACGTCAAAATTCGCACCAGACCGAGAAACAAGATGGCGTCGGTTTGATTTTTCAAAGTCCTTGAAAAACAAAGCTAACTTGTTATATGTGCATGCGCATATTAAGGGGAGACCCATTTGATTTTGGGGGGTATGCAGGAAGTGGGTATGGGCACTTTTTTTGTTACAGAGACAGCATTTTTGTATTTCTACAGTCAGACCTGCATCAATTTTTTTTTTTCAAATGGAGTAGCAGTGCAATTTTTCAAATTTAAGCCAGTGTTTTACATATCACAGGATGTTTTTATTTATTCATTTTACATTCCAACAAATGACAAACAAAATGGAAAGTCTAGTATATATACAACTTTAAATTATAGAACACTTTTTTGGCAAATCAACTGTGATCAGTACTATACCTGCTTTTCTTTAAAACAGTCAATTCCTTTCAAGTTCTCAGGGGAGATGTTATCTTTTGTGGTCAGAGAAACAAGGCTCACACATTGTATTTCATTATATTTGTTGTTCCTCAATTTTTCATTGTCAACTTGAAATCTTTTTAACATATTTATATTGAGAGAATAATGTATAGGTTTTAACACTAGTTTATTGACTCCTATCAAGATAGGAGTCAATAAACTAGTGTTAAACACATAAGAATCGCTTGTGGTATAAACATTTGCATGCCCAAGGAAGCATGCCAGCAAAGAATACATGAGAATGAAGTTTCCAAAATTTTGCTCATTTCAACTGCATTGTGACACAGTCCCTCTATCCACCGGTCTGGAAACGTGGCTGGTTTCTTTGTGACACTCCGTGATATGAACAAACACACGATTCACACCTTAAACAAAGGACACTGACAATGTTCAACTGGCCGTTATATCGATGTCGCTACCCCACGATCCTATGACAGCCGCAATGTGATCGTTCAAAAACATGACGTTTGTGGGTTGTTATTTTCAGAATATCACAAAACATTACAACTTGTTCCCTTTAGAAACACTAAACAATTTATTTTTTCATTAAATGGGTAACGTTGCCCCTCTAGACAAAGCTTGAAAGGGACCACACATTATGGTTGCATTATGATCACGATCGAAAAACAAAATGGGCACGCACTGTTCGCAAGTGTCATGGACTATTGCCCGAAATCAAGAAGACAGGCAAAATCAGCTGAATATTAACATCGACAGCTGAGTAGTTCATTACCAAACTTGTTATTGTGTTGACATGATAGCATTTTGTAAAAGGTATTTACTGTGCCTGAGCGCGAGCGTACGTATCGAGAGTTCGCCATATTGACGCTACATGGGAAAATATGCGAATAAAATCTACGTGCATTTCTCAGCAGTTGTCGTTCCTATTCTGCTCAATTAACAGACATAATTTCACAGAATATTACACAGAAAACATATTTAGATCATATTTGGAGAAAGAGACGAAAAATTTTCAGGTGTGTTTCCAGCCGTACCTGAGCGAGCGTACGTATCGAGAGTTCGCCATATTGACAATGCATGGGAAAATGTGCGACCACACAACTAAAATCTACATGCAATTCTGCAGTTGTCTTACCTATATTCTGTTCAGTTAACAGACATGATTTCACAGAATATTACACAGAAAACATATTTAGATCATATTTGGAGACACTGACTACTAGCATTGCAAGAGAAAGGGACCACAAATTTTCCGGTATGATTCCAGCCATTGCTTGTGCTACGTACGTCAACACACTCGCAGCGGTCAACCCCAGAAATTATCGCACACTATCATCATTTACGATGGGATAAGGATCACGAAAATCACACACCGGTTTCAGGATATGATAATTTCTGTCTTCGTGTCGTAGATAGACGCAGAGAACACTTAATAGAGCCAAAAACAGCGAAAATTCGAGAAAAGCGTACACACAATCGGGGACTGTGGCATGCAGGACAAACCCAAGCTACGCATTATCACGTGTTTGACACCTTTTACAATAGGCGTTTCCAGACCGGTGGATAGAGGGACTGTGATTGTGACAATTCCTTTTTTATTTCTGTCTGTTATGAGAATTTTTTTTTCTCAAGCCATTACAGGGTTAATTTTTTTCCTTTATTTCACCTGGTGACAATTTTCTTTCTCAAAATCCTCCATACCCCCCCGTAAATCAAGTGGTTCTCCCCTAAGTGAGCCCCTGACCTTTACGGACGGGCCAGTGGATTACTTCCTCAGTAGAACTGATATGCCTGCCGGTACCGGTGTTTATCGCCTACGGAGGCCATCATTCTTCAGTCGATCAAAGGCGCCTTTCGTACAAAAAAATACACGACAGCCGTAAAAGTGCATCACTGTCAACTTCATAACTATAGAACATATTGAAATACACAGTGAAACGTTCACAACGTAAAAAATGTGCCCAGACCGAGAAACAAGATAGCGTCCATTTCGATTCTTCAACTCAGATTTTGTCCTACAGTTGTGCACATACGCAGACGGTAGCTTTAGCGAAAGTGAGTCAAAATCAAGTAGATATAAAATAAAAATCTATAAAAATATTGTTTAAAAATAATACAAGGCATGTATCACCAAATTTTGAACATTTCTGACGGCATTTCAATTATACGAACACCCATACCAAACATCACAATAATCAAATCAGTGGTTTTGAGGGAAAATTGAAAATAGTGGTTTTCACAAAAAAGCTAAAAAAGTGACTTTAAAATGATTCAATCAAAAAAAAAAAAAAAGATTGTTTGAGATACATGCCCAAGTGACCACCAGACCAAATTTCAGAAAAAAGTTACTGAAGCGTTTCTGAGATATCTGCGTCCACAGCACACGGCCCACTATGTTGGCCATATTGGGCCGCGCCATCACATTAGTACCTTGTGCCCACATGGCACAAAGTACTAAAAAGACAGAATGAACGTATTTGCGGTGGAAATTTGCTGTCCATGAGATGGGCGAATGATATACCACAACCAGTAGTGCTGCACCATATGGCGAAATTTAATCGCTGGTCCCAGTATTTCATGTGCAGGCCGCCCAACCAGATATTACTTTCTTTAGCTGTTTGATGATTGATTATCTTATCTTTGAATATATCCCGTGGATGAAAAGTAAACTTATCTGTCGGCATTACATATATTTCTAAGTCCATGAGAATAGGTTTTATGTCGTTAGGTTTAGGAGGAATATCAGCATGCTGTACTGATGGTACGCTTGTCTTATTCAGTTGAAAAGCAGCCGGGAATGCGTCTGTACTCATGATTATATGTGTTTCTATATACAGATAGATTTTAATGGAGGAGAATTTTCATATTCCATATTTTACCTTCCATTAGGGATTCTCATATTTCAGACTGTGTTAATACTGTATTTTGGATTTAGGTTTAAACGGATTTTTTATTTTTTACTAAGAATACATAATATATTGCAAACAAAGGACATTATGATAAAATCATCGGCAGAGGCGAATACGACAGCGACACTACCATCAGGGCCTTTGGACGCTTGATCCATAATGGAGACAAAGTATGAAAAAATACTCTGTGTCATCGGAAGTGGTCAAAGTAAGTTAGTTTTTGGCAAGGAGATTTCAGTTGGAGACGTGGAAAGGTGGAACGATGATACGGTAATTAAAGCCTTCAAAATGTATGAAGAGAAATACAGTTCTCTTATAAGTGATACCATCACTCAAAGTTCCATAGATCTAGGAGCCCGTGCAAAAAGCCAGGTAGTTCCAATCGATGTCCAAGATAACTATGCCACTGATCTTTAACAGGATTTTATTCTAAACAGTGAAATAAAACGATTATCAGGACGGATAGCCTACACATGGGGACCCCTAGTTGCTCTAGTTTCCACCGGTTTAATTACGGGTAAACATGTTAGATTTTAAAAAAAATTGGGTTTAATATAATACCCGAAATAAATGGATTCAACTTCACAAGCACCCCAAACGGTTCCAATGCCGACTCAGCAAACAGAAATGACTCCTATGACTACCCTTTGGAATGAGCCGCAGCGCAACATAGAGAAAATTACGTTACCGGCAAAAAATCCAGGAGAGTAGCTGCAGGGAAGAAATTAGCAGAATGGAACAGATATAACAAAAAAGAGGCGTCAACAAACGATAGCGCAGCATCAAGCTGAGGCAAACTATGACAGCTTACCGACTACGACACCACAAGAGTGTGACAGCTCACGCGATAGTTGGTACAATAAATGTTATCTTGTTTTAGGAATTATAGGAGTTTCATTGACTGCACTGGGACTATATTGGGGGCGTGCTCAGCATATTTGCCCCCTTTGAAACCAACTTAAGTGACTTAGTCCCCTTCGGGGCGGTGAGCCACTTCAGAAAACAACGCCTACAGAGCCCCTACGGAGTCCCTCTGGAACGGTAGCGAAATGGAGCGCCCAACCAAGTCCTGATCCCTCTACATTTTATGAAATGGATTAATAGGGAAATTATTTTATTTTTCTATTTTATATACGCGTCAGCAATCATGGATACTAAAACAGTTGTAAACACAATGTATGATGGTATTGTAATTGCTGGACTTACGATACGATATCTAATGATCTCCAGCAAATTTCTGAAAATGGATATTGGCGATCAAAGCCGGCCAAATCTCACTCGATTAGCAAAATTAGGGGGAGCGACTGCTGCTGCGGTTGCAACTAAAGATCTCCTTGAACAGAAAAATAATTTGGATTGAAAGTAAAATGGACAAACCGGTTACTGTTAATTTTAACCCTTGCATTGACATATCACAGTTTACTCAAATAAGACTAATTGAATGTGCACTGTATAATTCATGGCATAACATAACGAGGACGAATATTATAATAAAATATCAAGAAGATAATTAAAGCTGCAAGCAGCGTTGGCGGGGCCCAAGCGGTTGACATGGTTGAAAGTACTTGCACTGATGATACAATGTGCAAATTTTGACCTTTCATGTGTCTCATGTGTAGAGAAATCTTTAGACTAGTTGTTAACACATGTAAAAATACATTTATAAGCTCAAGCATCTCAATTCCCAAGTGAAATGATTTTGAAAAGTATGCTTGACAGTGATTTCTATGTTATGTATTGTTTTGTTGTCGTTTTGTGCGCTTTTTTTTCTTCAAACTAAATAAAAATTTAAAAAAAAGTATGCATCGGCTACCAGAAAAAAAAAGTATGCTTGACAGAGAGAGGCGAACAAGCATTTTAAGTACAATTGATGTAGACCATCATAGCTTATTCTGGAAATTTACCATGTGTCCTATGTGTTGACAAATCCTTGGACTAGTTGTTATAAGTGAAAATTTCCTTTCAAAGATCATTTTTCTCATTTCCCATTTACATGATTTTGAAAAGTGTGTCATAGACAAACGGGAAATAGCATTACAATAAATTTCCACTGATTGTGTGGTCACTTGTCAGCCATACAGACTGATGTGATGACAAGAAAAATAAAAAGTTTGTCTGTCATCCTCGTGCGCGTCAATTCAGATCCGCCGCGTCAACCTTTTTTCTGCTCATGGGGAAATACTTTTAAAAAATAAACACCAAAAACTCGGCGATAGTATATGTATAAAACAGAAGCTTAAAAAAATAACTGACTCTTATATTCCATTCACAACTGTACTCATATGTAACTCTTATATTGCACTGTCAAAACTGTGCAAATGCTGCACTTAAGTCAACCAAAGAACTGTTGTTATACACAAATAATTAAGCAACACTGCTGTGCATTTATCTCTGCTTGCATTCCTATGATGTTGTCATGTTTAACTCCGTGTTGTTGATTGAAGAATAAAAAAAAATTGACAGTAAAAAATTCCTGCCTCACCACATCATTTTTTCTGATATGTCTAGGCGAACCAGCATTTTAAGTCAAATTGATGTATACCATCATAGCTCATTCTGTAAATTTACCATGTGTCCTATGTGTTGATATATCCTTGAACTAGTTGTTATACATGGAAATTTCGTGTCAAAGATCATTTTCCCCATTTGCCATTTACATGACTTTAAAAAGTGTGTGTCATAGACAAATGGGAAATTGTATTACAATAAAAGTCCATTAATTGTGTGGTCACTTGTAAGCCATACAGACTGATGTGATGACAAGAAAAATAAAGTTTTTTCTCATCCTCGCACGTGTCAATTCAGATCTGCTGCATCCTATTTTCTGCTCATGAGGAAATACATGAAAAAAGTGCAAAAAATACATCACGATAGTGCATGTATAAAACAAAACCGTACAAATAATTGACACTAACATTCCAATCAGAACTGTATACATATTTCACTCTTATATTACTCTGGGAAAACTGCAAATGTTGCACTTAAACCACTGAACTGTTGCTGTACAAAAATAATAAAGCAACACTCCTGTACATTTGTCTCTGCGTGCATTCTTATGATGTTGTCATTTTTTCCCGCGTTGTTGATTGAAGAATGAAAAAAGAAACCCGCGTCACCACATAATTTTTGAAATATGTCTAGGAGAAGAAAGAAACGTTTTATTTTTCTTGCCATAATACTAGTTGTTTTGATGACCTGTACACTATGAATTTAAAATGTTGGGTAGAACAAAAAGGTGTTCTTCAAAACCTGAAAATTACAAATATTAATTAAAATGCAAAAGTTACTGGCAATAACAAAGTATGGAGTTATTACTCAGGAAACAAATGCTAAACATCGTTGTAAAAGTTGAAACTACTGTCTCTTTAATAAGATTACAAGTTTTGCAGTAAGAAGAGTGGGAAGCTGAACAAATCATAACAGTCTTGAGTACGAATCCTCCTTTTTAAGTGTCAAATAATACTAGTCCTGCAGAGCACTGTTTCTGTTGAGTGAAATGCTCCCTTAGCTGTAACTTTAAAGGCTAGTTATATTTGTCAAAAGTTTGGCGTATGCGATGCAGTTATATTTAATAGTTACAAACCTGTAATCGTTATCAATGATGTACTGTAAGCTTACATATCGCGCTATAGAGAACGGCACGAAACCTGCTTCAGCATACCAGTTTTTCAAACGAATTAGATATCCATTCTCATAGAAGTTCAAAAGTAAAATACTCTTAGACTTGGGAAAAGTGTTCATTTGAGACTTTCGATACATTTGCTTTACGCTTGAATTTAGCATGGAGATTTGGTAGCTCTATGAATTTAACAAGCGATGCTCGGACACTGGAAGCGCACAGCGCATCGATGACACTTGGGTCAGGGGTCATCACCAAAAATGTCAGTGCGTATTCACGGCCAGCTTGAATCATGCAACGGATCGCGAAAATCACGGATCATATATCAAAATGTTCATGTCTAATACGTAAAGAGAACCCTAAAATATAAAACACATAATGATTTGATATGGAGAAACATCATTTTGTTTCAAGTTAAATGCTCAAATATCGCGACAAGACTTGCACATTTGCACAATATGAATGCGGAAGTACGTCGACTGTACTCGGCGGACGAGCGAGCGCCTTCTCTGAAAATCTGTTTACAATATCACGTCACAATACACTGAAAATTCTTGCGAATTCATCTTTAAGGAAGCCAATTCACACAAGTTCCTAACGTCAGTAAAGATATTTTCTTGTTGGCAGCAATACACCACCAACATTTTCGCCGTTCAGGAGTGCCTTACTCGCTCTACGTTGAAAAAAAAGCCATATGCTTTTAACCACGCTGTTCCTAACTTTGCAAATTCCAGTCGACTTTCCTACTCTGGTCATAATCTTTCTTTCCATTTCATAGCTTTACTTGCGCTTAGAACCTGCGTTAGGGGTGGTTTCTCCCCAATATTGGTGGAGCTGCCTAATGTCAAAAATGAAAGTTTGCCGTTTTTGCTTAGTTTTACCGTCACTACGATCCTTCAGTGTTGATGACGACACTCACAGGCGTGCTGTTTACTGGGTATTTGTTAACTCTGCATGGCAGGGCTGTGTTACCGACGTTATACGGCCTCCCACCACATCGTATAACGCCGGCCGGTAACACACAGCCCTGCCATGCAGAGCTAGGTATTTGTATAAGTGTAGTACTATGCTATGTTCTGACGTTCTACGGAAGAGAACGTCGGAACGTAGCATAAACTACACTTATACAAACTACCAAGTATTACCTATGACGACGTTCTACTGCACAGTCCACGGAGCAATCTGTAGGTACATTGTGCGAAGTTGTCCAACCCAAAACTTAGTAACATCTTAGTCAAATAGTCATGGTAAACATATGGGTACTTTTGGTTTGTGAGCTATTTCGTTACAATTTTATTCATTACTGTATGTGTTACAAATACGATCTTCTGACGCATAAGGTCAGGGATGCACAGAGATAAAGTATTACTTCTCAAGTTGAATGCAGGACAGCGCGTGGACAGACAAAGTGATGACGTCATACTGCAATTTTCGATTCGCAAGTTTGGCTAATTTTTGCCTAAATCTTCTCGGCAAACGCTACTTTTACTCGCATTTGCGATTTTGCGAGCAGGCAGCGGAAACACTGCCTGCGTCATCGCGAACAAAGGAAGGCCACAACGCACCTCATTTTCAAGCAGGCGATTTATGTTTGTTTTTCAGATTTCGTCCATTAAAAATCCTAGCCGCACGCGAACGGCAAACAAAGAATTTATTTTATGGCACCTAATGTAGAGTGTTTGGATAACATACACAAGAAAGTTCTAAATTACTCCTGGAGTTGATCGTTGAGACTGAATAATGACAGTAGTGGTACTTGAAGTAAACGTTTCTGGCATTTTTGCTTCTGAACGTTGGTCTCACCACAGTCCCTCTATCCACTCAAGTCCACATGCTTAAATATTCAAACCTTGTAATCGAGGAAGTGCATGTTTACTGAGTGTTTCAACTGCAATAAGCTGCGCAAACAAACATTCTGAACAGCTACACTAACAACGGAGATGGTCGCACCTATTTAGACCTAGAACAATGGCAAGAGCGTCCAGCTCTGATTAACCATTTGACCTGCAGGCTGTGAGTGACGATTTTGCAGTTCGCCGGCATTGAGTCGATAGCCTCTGATTTCAGCAACAGTGACGCAATACATTTTTCTACAATTATTTTACTTCTCACTTTCCGATTTCAAAATGTTTATGACAAACAGCCTATAATGCCAATGAAATACCCTTACTTCATAATATTCTCATTTTAGTTTCAATCAACATCACCACGAATTTCATTACACAAGGTGTTGTTTTAATCGATGTGTATCAGCAATTTTGATGTGGTCTTGTTTACATTGTTAATCAGCTACATGCTCTCAGTTACACAACACACCAGAGCCACTCCATGCATGTCAGATAGAGAAACATAAGAAAATCACCACACCTTGCAATGTCATGTATCTTTCTTTTTTATTCGTGATGAACAAGTGAGCGTGCATTCAGACACCTACATACAAAATTACCCGAATAGCTTCATTTATGATCCTTGACACTCACATAACAGCTGTGCGTAGACCCCAGTAATTGTGCCCTGGCAGGACCTTGTCCCGCTCTTATTCAGTCAATCACAGCAGTCGGCCACCCCTAAAGTTAGTGGCACACTCTTCTAAGTACTTCCGTGGCAGTATATTTGACAACGTCATCATGGCGTACAAAACCTGGGCGCTGAAGTTACTATACACAAGGGGCCGAGATTAGGGTTCGTGCGACTGCTAGCTGAATTTGACAGCGGGCATTGCAGTCTGTTGTTCCATCTTTGACTTTCAAGTGTACGATAT
The DNA here is from genome assembly GCA_001465055.1 of Ptychodera flava. Taxonomy (NCBI): domain Eukaryota; kingdom Metazoa; phylum Hemichordata; class Enteropneusta; family Ptychoderidae; genus Ptychodera; species Ptychodera flava. The sequence continues at coordinate 130,806 of LD351495.1, read as the reverse complement.
AACATACATCACTGATCGATCTTCTGACTGACGAGGTTTTAAACTGCAGCCTTATGAACATTGGGGCGACTTAAAAGATCCAAATACCTTTCGCAAACTTGAAAGTGATTGCACTAAGAAAGATATGAAGTGACATTTCAGTTAAATCTGTGTGTTGGTTTTTGAGAAGAAAATTTTTAAGGAATAAATTGCGATTTTTGCTATATCCACTACAGCGAACAAACCTCCTGACTGACCCAACGGCTTTCGGAAATTAGAAAGAACTACCACTAGGGATTATGAGTGTAAAATTTTAGTTCAATCTGTGTATTCAGTGTTCGAAATAATCGGTGGCAATGGTGGCATTTGCCACCAAAAACTGTCAATCTGCCACCAAATTTTTTTTCTGGTGGTATTTTTCTGCCACTAAATTTTGGGTCATCATGTCATCGATCCTACGGCTTGAATGAAGGAACACTGAAAGAACACGCGTTGTCTGACAGCGGAAAAACTCATTAGCAAACAAAAACAAAAACAAACTAATTGCGACATTTTGGCATGAATGAAAACATAGCGTGAATCCAAACTTGTGATTGGCTAATCTCCATATCGATGACAGCAGCTTTTGAACACTTTACATGTTGTTGCCCTCTTTGATAGCCGCCGCACAAGATAAAAGCATGTTGACATTTTGAAAACAAAGCCAAACTGCAGCCTGCATGAATTAAATAATGATAAATACTTGCAATTAATTAGCCAGTACAGGGTTCAAAAATTCCTATCGCCCGACGCCCGTGGCTAGTGAATTTTGCCTTCGGGCAAGTAAAATCATATGCTTCCCGTCCGACGGGCAAGTGCACCAGCTCTGGACAATTCAAGCTTGAAAACGTATTTCATTAGGTCTGTACACGCCTACAATCATTGTAAGTCCTTCAACTCTCAGAAGTTTTTTTTCTGAAAACCCTTGAAAATCCGCCCGACATCGCAAAATAATCGTTCTTGCTGTTGTAAAACACAAAAAGTCGTAAAAATAGAGTTTTGCGACATGTTCTCTCGGATGTGTGCCGTAAAGTGGTATGCTCTTGACAGTGGTTGCCATTCTCTTTGTGCAAGTGTATGACTCTGAGCAGTCGATCGGCTTCACGCGATAGTGTAATTGCATCATGTGCTTGGTAAATGGATGTAAACTTATTCGAAGCCATGGATCTCGGCAATGCTTACTGTTCAACGTAAATCAACACCCTGTTGAAAAAGTACAAGTTTACATCGTAGTCGAAACGGGCTCAGTCGACCAAGGAGGCCACATATTGCAGCTACGTAGTGCGTGAGATGCAGACAGTTTCAAATTACGTGACCTTGGTTGTTAGGGATCGGCTCTCACTTACAGAAAACAAATCTGCACTGAAGAGTAACGAAAACGAAACTTGAATCTGCTCTCTTGACGAATACATTTATCAAAATAAAACTTTGAAAGACTGCTGTGCTCAGTGAGCAAACATGTAAACAGTTACATTACAGTTATGCTCAACGGAAAGTAGACGATGAGATTAAATGATACCTTACTCAATTACTAATTTACATCAGACACTTTATTTCTAAAACTACACTAGTACCTCACAATATTGCTTGCGAGCGGCAAGTTCTCAAAGACAAGAATAACAAATACCAGACCTAAATGATTCCTTAACATAACAGTCGCTTGCCTGCTTCTCTGCCGACATGAGTGCCTTATCTCTTTCCACTGGTTTATTGCCGTAATCTTATACGTATTGTGATTTTGCAACAAAGTGTTTAGATTGATACTTTTAATAGTTTGACGTTCAGAGGTCGTGAACTTGTTACAAAGTGTGTCCACTGTTACAGTATTATAGTCATGTTGAAAAAAAATCAATTTGTTTGAACTCGTGACGACTGCTCAGTACTCAACATCGCGTCCGCGTCGGCCGGTCTACCCCGGCGATGACGTTCATTTCAGCAAGAACTACAGTTGTCTTTTTGTCGCTGTGTAATTAGTATCGTGGTATAAGATTACGGCAATAAACCAGTGGAAAGAGATAAGGCACTCATGTCGGCAGAGAAGCAGGCAAGCGACTGTTATGTTAAGGAATCATTTAGGTCTGGTATTTGTTATTCTTGTCTTTGAGAACTTGCCGCTCGCAAGCAATATTGTGAGGTACTAGTGTAGTTTTAGAAATAAAGTGTCTGATGTAAATTAGTAATTGAGTAAGGTATCATTTAATCTCATCGTCTACTTTCCGTTGAGCATAACTGTAAAAGGGTTGCAGATGTACATGTGCGTATGCATAGGAAGATAAACACTACTACTAGCAGAGCAGTTGTTTGTGATCTCAGCGTGATAATAAAGAGCAGCAGCCAGCCATGCACATTGTAAATCACACAATCTTATTACTCTTATGCAAAGATTTTTTATTTGGATTAGGTTGTGGAAAAATTGGCACACAGTCCATGTAGCCGACAATGAGATGCAAATGATATGCGGTCAAGGTCTCCTCACCTAACTTTCAGCTGGTTCTTCACTTTCGACTATTTTTTTAGTATTTTTTACAAAGGCACAGACTTATTCTACCTGCAACTTAAAACTGATAGTTATTTTGTAGCTCATTCTTTACTATTTCTCATAGTTTTTGGTAGCCGGTAACAGACACTTCGTGTTCGTGTCGGATACATGGACGATCTGCCGAAAAATTCCAAATTCAAGGATGTTTTCGAGATGGCCGAATCTACAGCAAAGACTTAAGTATTCTCACATTTCTTCTGCTACATTTCAGATTTGGTAATAGTCCTTGATCATTTTAACAAGATGTACATGTAGTTCATGTTTGAATCTGTTTTTTCCCTCTTTGAATTCACTACATATGGCCAAACTCTTGCTCTCTGTTACAAATTACTGCTACAGTTATTAGAAATTTGGGGCAAGTAATTTTTCCCCTCGGGCAAGTAAAAATGAAATTCACGTGTCCCACGGTTAGTAAGTTTGAAAATTTGTTTTCGAGGCCTGCAGTATGGGTTGACTTTTTGTGACGTGTACTCACCATATTTTCAAGAATTTATAAATTAGAATGAGTATATGGCAATGACAAAATGTTGTATTATACCGATCACATGATGTGTTAAACTGCCACCAGATATTTCATAATTGCCACCTGATTTTATATCCGGTGGCAAACTTTTGCCACAAGAAATAAAAAAGTATTTCTATCCCTGGTATTGGTTCTGGAGGAAAATATTTTAAAAGATTGAATTACGAGTTTTGCAAAATCAAATATGGCGACAAAACCATCTGACCTATCCAAATGTCTGTCACAAACCTGAAAGAGATATTACAATAGATGATACATGTAAAATTTCAGTCTACTCGGTGTGTTGGTTCTAGAGAAGAAGAAATTAAAAGAAGAAATTACGATTTTTGCAAAATCCAATATGGCGGCCAAACCACGTGACCGATCAAAACGCCTTTCACAAACTTGAAAGAGATCATGTTAAAGATGATATTTGTGAAATTTTAGTTCTATCGGTGTATTGGTTGAGGAGAAGAAGATTTTTAAAGATAAAATTACGATTTTCACAAAATTCAATATGGCGGCCAAACCACAGGACTGATCAAAATGCCTCTCGCAAATGTGAAAGCGATTGCACTCAAGATCATACTTGTGAAATTTCAATTCAATCAGTGTGTTGGTTCTATAGGAGATGATTTTTAAAGATTAAATGAGTATTTTAGAAAATTCAATATGGCGGCCAAGGTCATGTGACCGCATGTGATTTTATTTGCAAATTCTAAAGACCTTAGGTCATGCTTGCTATACAAAAAATTTCAAATCAACTAGACCCCTAGGTCTTCTGGAGAAGCCGTTTTTAGGTTTTTGGAAAATTCAATATGGCTGCCAGGTCACGAGACCAATCAAAATTTCAAGGGTCAGATGCACGAATACTAATTGACATCTATTAGCCCTGTAAATTTGAGAAGTTTTCGTTCAGCCGTTTAAGAGATCTAGGTCGACAAAGAATCGGCAGAAGAAGAGGAAGAAGAGGAAGTAGTAGAACTTGAGCAATAACAATAGGGTCCCAGCTGGTCGGCTTGGGCCCCTAACAAACAAAAGAGGGCTAGATCAATAAATCCAGGTAACTACAATATTGATACACTCAATAAAGAAATCGGGTTGCAGCCGAAAATCAAATTTGACAAACATCTGCCGAATGCTGTAGGTAACTTCGCCGACCTCGTCGGTTTTGAGATAGACCAGAGGACAACCCCGTGACAGAAAGTACCATGAGTCCAAAGCGAGCGAATTTCTTAACAGTCACTAAATACATAGTTCATTCAGATGTTGTTAATGTGGCTTGAAATTACGTAACAAGCGGCTCGGGTGAATACATACAGGGGAAAACCTCAGACTGTTTACAAATACTTCCCATCATGGATACAAAACAAATAAGTGAAAAGATCACCTATGACTTAAAAAATAGCTCCATTTCCATGCCATTGAGAGAGGGTTCAAATTACATGAGTTCAATGCGTATTTGGATAACAGATCAGGACGGAAATATAGTCGATTTCGATAACTGGCCAACTAGCTTTTGTATCGAATTGCTGTAGCCTTTCTGAAGGCCTTACGTTAGTAGCCCTATCTTGTTCCAAATGGGTGTAGCATCCTGTCAGAACGCTAACCATCCCACGACCAATCCTCCAGCAATATAAATCATTTCATATTTCTTTTGCTCAGGACTGGGCTGATAATAATCTAAGAATTGAACTGACCCTGACACAGAGTTGGCTTGTGCTGACGCAGTTGCCGCTGCTTCTTCAACTATTTCTGCGTCTATATCTCTTAATTCAGCCGCAGCATGCATATCTTTAGCCTAATTTTCTCTTTCCCAATCAGCCTGGAGTAAATCTTTTTTTTCTGACCAGACATTGTGGTCATATTCAAATTTTTCTAACTCTTTATCATGTCTAATTTTCTCTTCAATAAGAGCCTCACCATTCCCACTAAGCTTTTGACCGATAATATTTCCTCCTGTGAATGCCGTTGTATTTAATACAGCACCGAGAACTGTCATTCCTATTGCTGCAGCCATGGTTGTATATTATTACAAGGTATTATTTAATATTTCCACTGTATATACGTCAATCATGCCTGACCCAAGTAACTATGGTATAGGTGTAATTTACGGACAAAATCTGGAGCTCAAAGATCTCTGTGATGTTAAAGTTAACAATAATACTAAGATAGCAGGTAATCATAATAAGAAATACCTCCTTCGATACAAGGAGAGGGAAAAACATTTCGTTTTAGCCTCTGCTGCTATTCAAAAACACGAACACGCTGCAAATGAAAGATTCTGCAAGCATTGTTAGTCTATAGTTGAGGATAAAATTCACTTTGTAATAGAATGTCCAAAATACAGAGCTTATCGAAATAGTCTATTTTTTTATCCACTAGTTTGTATAATCCTGGCTTTCTTGACTTGAATGATAGAGAAAAGTTCATGTATATCTTTACTCAAAACAAACAAACTACCTCTTGCCAAATTTATTTCTTGTACATTAGTTCCTCCCCCAGCAGCAGCTTCATCCAGTGTTTGCTGAGTTTTGTAATTTTTGCCTTACCGCACTCCTTAAGTGTGTTGTTTAGCAATAAAGTAAAGTAAAGTAAAGTAGAGTTTTCCGAACTGAAAGATATAGATGAAACCAAAATAGATGCTACAAAGGCTGCAAATGATCCTACTCCCTTTGCTCTGACATGGGATGGGGATAGTCAGCAATTTAGGCCTTATAATGTACTGCGTAACATCTTGGATATATTGGATAGTGTAATTGCAGATGGGGTTGATGAACTGCCGGGGACTCCAAATGTGATTTATTTTGATAGTAATGTTAACAAATATAAGTTGCTAGATTTTCGCCGTTGGCTTGAGCCTGTTAACCCATACATTACACTACTCGGTATACCGATTCACCTCAAGATCAAATCTCTTGTAACAATCATGAAATCAGATAATACACTGCGAAGGTGGGTAAACCAGGGGGAGAATTTTTGTTCATATACAACTAGTGGGGTTCCAGTAAGATTATTTTGGGACACCACATTAAAGAAACTGGGTCTGAAGATTGTTGGAGATGAGACAGCTGAATTAACTTTAAGGACGGCCAGTCAACAAATGACAGATAATATGAAAATATTTCAACATGGTACAGTTTTTATCAAATGTATAAAGTTAGGTACAGCAGACAGGTTTGATGATTTAGTTTGAAACATCGCTAAAAAAACAGATTCACGAACACCTTGCAATATTATCATAACCATAGATAAAGACCAAAAGGATTTAGATATTGTTGCCCCAGTAGTGTAGAAAATAGTAACATTTCATTTGTTAAAAATGATTCAAATACTTACACTTTGGATATCAGTAACATTTACCTGAAGTGACTCATTTTGTTTGAAGTAATGGTCTTCCGTCATATTTTAAGTTCAGAGGAAATTTCTAAAATTTTATCTATGGAGTGAGTTGAGAAGTTTATACTAGCTTAGTGGCGTAGGAATAAAAAATTATACTTACATCAGCTAGAATGCACTCCGCTGCATTGACTGACTGATGACACCCTATCGGACCCCTTTATATATACGCCGTAGGGACGTACATGTCTATACATGTCGTGTGTTTATAAATAGCCCTAATGAAACCTGATGGTACAGAGTTATTTTTATATAAGAATGTTGTACCCCACTGAGTTCATATATAGGTCATCCAAATTCCGAAGGGGACTTCATAATGCACTGGCTATGACTCACTGCTTGCGCATGCGGCTACAGGGAGGGGAATTTTCCTTCCCTCCTGTAGCTAAAATGGATGAAATGGGTGTAAATTATTCTTATTTATCCCAAATAACCACTTTATATATACTACTCGTGTCTGTATCCGTATCTGCGTTTAGTCCTTTCACAGAACAATGACCACGTGTTTTGGATTCCTTTCCTTTCGATCGGCAAACTTTTGCAAAGTGGTTTAGTTTTCCACAGGACTTGCATTTCTTGCCTCTTGCAGGGCACATGTCTTGGTGAGGGTAGTTTCCTCCACAGAAGTGACATTTCGATTTCTTGTCTTCGCTTCTGGTTGACTTCCCATGCTTGTATTTATCAGGCTTGCTTTGTTTCCTTCGAACCGAATTGACTGTTGAACCAGTGTTGGCTTCCATTTATGTTGCTTATGATTCTGAGATTTCGAGTAATTGGGTGTACAGTAGTAAATCCTTCAAAGTCATTTCTTTACATAGAGCTTGTCTTTGTACTCTCTGTGATGAACAGTGTTCGATGATTTGAGTTAGAATTTCATCATCGTGTCATGGTATTGACACTTTTTGATCAGTAACCGTAGTCTTGCATGGTATCTGTCAATTGATTTGCTTGGTTTCTGTTTGGCTTGACAAAATAAATGTCTGTAGTATGCTTTTTCTAACTTTGGCGAGTAACGGATTGTTAGCGCTTCGACTAACTTCTGGTAATCTTCATCACCACCTATTTCTGCTTCTGTCATTGACTCGATATCATTATCGCTATAAAAACAAACGCTTTTTTGGCAGGTATCGCAAGCTGGTAGATAAATACAATATCTCTCTTCGACAAATGATCACTGATGGCATCGGTGACATGGGGCCTTAGTTAGTGACCACTACCTATCTGACTTACAGATTGATATATGGCGGGTTCCACATGTGGGGCAGGATGCGCTTACTATTTTCTAAGCACCTGACATCACTTCTTGGTCTTTTGGCCAGCAGGTCCATATATCTTTCTTTCATGCTTTTGACTTTGTTTGTGTACCGTCTATTTACTGTCTGTTCTGTGCTGTTTTGTGTCTTTGTTTACAACTATTGTCTTACAAATTTTGGCCTAGTGTTATTGGATGATGGATTGGTATGATTGCGATTATTTATCATACTGCACGTCTTTACCTGCGTAGTGGAAAAGTAGAGCACGTTTTCTCTTGTTTTCCATTATGTTGAAGCCTTCCATGAGGTGCTTGAAACCTTTCAACCATTCTTCCCATCTGGTCACATTGGATCCAGCTTTGGCATGGAGTAAGAATGATTCGTAGTGAGGAAAAGTTCCCGTTGCCATGATATCTTTGATTGTATGGATCGTCTCAATCCACTGTAGCTTGTACGTGAATTTTCTCGCATCCGCTAATCCTCGTCGCCAATGTGATGTGTCTGCGTGTGTGATGTGTGTGGACACACGGACAGACACTGTTGTAGGATTGATGTCTAAACTAGAAATGATTACTTTATTGTCTAAGAGTAAAGACCGTAACATATCATGCCATGGATGCTTAATCTGTGGAGTGTGATTGTCAAGTCAGTATATTGACTCAAGGATGTTTACTTGATGGAAGTGAACAGATGTGAGATAGTGTTGAAACACTACACTCTCCTATGATCAGGCCACTGAAACAAAATCACAACAAATGATCTATCAAAAATCGTCCTCTTAAACGTATTACACCATTTTTCTGTCATAAATGTTAAATATTTTCAAAATGGATGAAGAACACAATGGACATGTCATTAAAGTGTAAACTGAAGACACAAACAAAAAAAATACACAAGAAAATTGACTTTCCAAGAGTGATGAAAATGAACTAATGTACGACATCAATGTTTGAAAACTGAATATAAGCTTATGGGTTTTAAAAACTTTGAAATTTCCGATAATGTAATGAAAGAGCTCAAGTCACTGTAATGTCTTCAACTTTAATACCACAGTTACTTTTAATATAAGTAAATGTGTTTATTCATTGATAAAATAAAATTTTAGAAGAATTACATATGATAGAAGGCTGACAATAAGAGCAAGTAAAGTTCTTAATTATGCATTCCATGTACAGACGTGATAAGCGATCTTGTGTGGCACGAAGCAGCTCTTTAGCACCCTCTGCCACTCTGCTATAGTATATATGAAATACAAGGTGAAACAGAAATGGTGTCGGACTCACAGCCTCTCAGTGTCCATGCTGATTGCAGTTTAAAATATGTGTAAAATAATGTTTTAAAATATACATGCAAATCCTGTCAAGTCTGCTGCAACATATTATAAATATTTGAATGATGGATGGACCCACATTATTCCTATTATGGTGTTGCCATTCTCGACAAGTGGACATGTGATTAGTTTGGTTGTCAGTGAGGGAGGTTGTAGTTTTTACAAAATCATTAAGACTATGTATGAAAATGTCACATATAACGTAAAATTGCCTTCGAATCTTTCTCAAAGCTTTTCAACTTCCTGTGGTGTTAAACAGGGATGTAATCTTTCATCAACATTGTTCAATATTTTTGTAAATGATTGTCCTTATATTTTTGTAGAGGTTTCTGATTACCCCATTAACATCGATGGTGTCATACTAAACTGTATTCTGTATGCCGATGAGCTAATGCTGATTTCACAAACTGCAGGAGGTCAACAAAATTGCTTAAATAAGCTTGATTCATAATGTCAACAATGGGGTCTCAGTGTAAATATCTCCAAAACAAGTACAATGATTTTCAACAAAAGTAGCTGCTTGATCAAGAATAAAGCTTTCAAATTGCACGATCAAAACATAAAACAAGTCAAAGAATTCACTGTACAGTTTTTACTCCCAATGGCAAGTTTAAAAATAACCAATTAAATTTAAGGAAAAACGCACTGAAGGCTTTATTCAGTATTAGAAAATCCATTTTAGAAGAAAAAATGGTTACTCTGCATAAAATTATTTGACACACTGATTGTCCCTATTCTCTCATATGGACCAGAGATTTTGGCAAGTGAAATTTCAAGTGATGATAATTTTCTTGAAAAATTGTGTACTTCATATTAGAGATTTGTTTTGGGAGTTAGCAAACGCACCCCTCTTGCTGCAACTAGAGGAGAGCTGGGAAGGTTTCCATTACGTATCCTTCTCACCATATCAGTGTTGAAATATTGGTTCAGACTTACATTTGTTTCAGAAAACCACATTCTTAAGAAAGCTTTTAATGAAAATATCATATGTGTTTCAAGTTGGATTAACATCATTACCAGAATTACAGGTAGTTGTTATCAGAGCAATGTCTTCAATTCTTTTTCTATAAAATTAAATTTTCAGCTTTTCAAGTGTGTACGAAAGAAATTGGAGAAAGATTACATCGACTCCTGGATGAGTCAACTTTATAATGATGAAAAGAAGACTGTAATGGTAATAAATTACAAACTTACAGAGTGTTTAAATGAAAAACTTTATCATGGAAAATTATTTGCATAATGTTTCTGACTTTGGCCTGAGGTGTCGTCTGACAACGTTTCGTGTTAGTGACCACAATTAAGAAATTGAGCTAGGTAGGAAAAACTAGTAAAACTCCCTTACGTGAAAGAATTTGTCGTAGATGTAATATGAATGTGTTAGATGATGAATGACATCTTTTTATCTTGTACTAATTTTACCAAGGAAAGACAAAATTTATACAATAGTTGTGAAATTACAGATGACGGACTCAATGATGTTTACAAGATAAAAGCTGTTATCATCAACATTATAAGTTACAATACATTACCATTAGAGGTTTTCCTGAAAAATACAATTGCTTCCTCCAGTGACTCTGCCCATGTTGGTAATAAAATACTTTGCAAAGTTGTTTACTCATGTTTTTCATTGTTGCATTTATTGCATGTACTCATGCAATTTAGTATGTAATTATGTAATTTTCCCACTTTGTACTAAGAGTACTGTACCTAACAACTCTCTCTGATAGTGTATTTTGAGTAGTAATAAATGTTAATGTCAATGATAAATAAAATGTAAAAACATCGACGAAATCACTGAAATTTTTAGGCACGATTTAGAAATTCTCAAAAGCAACATACTTTCAAAACATTTGTACAAAAGAGATGATGTATCTGTTGTCTAAAACCTGTCCGTTCAAAATTTTGTTATGCCATACTGCTGCAACGATGTGACGTATTGATGATTACGTCACTCAAACTTTGACTCTAAGATGCATCATATCAAAGTTCCTAAATTTTTCTCTGAAAATCTATAAAAGCAAATCAGTTTTATATTCTTCATTCTCTAGCAATAAAGGGACATCAACATAGAATATTGTTTCTCAAAATATTGGCTCTAATTCGAGAAATAGCAAGTTTTTGGATTTCCAAAGGTCATGTAAATTCAGGGTCTGATTATCATTACCCTTGAGTGATTAACATTAGTGAAAACATTCTATATTTGATAAAATTTGGACATTAACCCGTCATCTTGGTGTTTCTGTGTACTTAGAAAATACAATGATTTCATTGCTGTATTCACTTCTTACAGCAATTCTATCACCATCGGCGGTCACTGCCATGGACACAGGTACTCTCACTTCATGTTGGAAAAGATGACATCTCCATGTTCCGTCTCTACCCCACATTGAAATCCTATCATTGCTTGGATCACAAACATAAACATGATCAGCGCTATCAATATCAATGCTCAATGGGTTGGACAGCTGGCCATCGCCGGTACCATACTGACCGTATTGGTACAGGTAATTGAACTCCGTATCAAAACACTTGATGCAGTGATTGTCACTGTCAGACACCATAATGACATCCCTACTGTTGACAACAACATCGTAGGGGTTGTTGAATTGTGTGTGGCCATCACCTTGACCACCAACCTGTGCAACATAGTGTCCCATCTGGCTGTACTTCAAGACACGGTGCCCATTGACCTCTGTGACTAAAAGGAAGTTCTGTACAAGAACTATGCACCAGGGATTGGAGTCTCTAGGTAGAGTTATTATTCTGATAATTTCATTATTTTGACCACAAACAACAATTTGCAGATTATTGTAATCAAGGATAAAACAGAGGTTGTCCAGAGACATAGCTATGGACACTGGCTGGAATGGCTTTGTAAACTGACCGCTGAAACTGCCAAACGTTTTTTCACATGTGTAGTCTTGATTCAGTACATGTACAACATTATTGCCATGGTCGCACACCAACAGTTTACCTTTGTGGAAGGCAAAACCCACTGGGTCATTGAACATCTGTCCTCCATGACTTTTCAGAGTTTTCCTTGACCATGTTCCTGTAAGGTCAAAGGTTAAAACAAGTTAGGTAGATTTGGGAAACAAAATAGTTATTCACTGCACTGAAATTTAGGATTTCTGTGGCTCTCATACCTTAAAACCCAAGTAATAAGACTAACCATTAACCTTTTTCATGTTTTACATGTTATTCCCTTACATTTATCTTGTAATGTTGTTCAGTGAAGAAAAAAGCCAACTTTGTGCTGCTATGATGACATACGAACTCTAAATATTGCCCGATCGAGTTGGAATGCTCTGTGGATTTGTTGACAACTCCTATGTTGTGCACGTGACCGTGAACACCGATACTGATGACATCATTGACCTAGCAACATCTCTGGGGCTTGTCATGCCATGCCGCACCACACTGCTCAGGTGATCATCCAGTTTCGCTGGCTGAATGACCTGCGAATGGTTTTATTTTGTTCTTCTCTGTTCAAATGAATACTGCTACTATACTGAGAATACAGAACTGTGGCAGAGGAGGCTAACATTCTATTCTGGTACATTCTGTGTTTTATATGGATTACAAAGTACAGTCAGCAGTGGCCAATGTGCACCTTGCTGTGGGTCAGGAACTTGATTATAATTATGATTATAGATTATGAATAAGACGATGAGAATGAAGTGGTAGTTCATGTACTTAATGGCACCTCCCCGGCGAAATGTCAACTGTGGTGTACCATGGTCAAATACCAAGGTATTTGATGGTTTTTGATGTTTGACCATGAACTAACATGGTCGGCTATGATATTAGACCACAGTAGGCATTCCAATACTATGGTCTACCACAGTTAACCACGGTCTATCATGATATTTGATGACTCAAGGTAGTTTAAAATTGATACCCAATTTTCTAGATGATCATATTGATAATAGGCTGTATGTATATACACTCCTATATTTACATAGTTGAGTCTCTTGACATTATTCACAGTTGTTAGAGAGAATAAATGTTGTTGCCCAGGAAGCTTAGACCAATTTGCTGTATTCTTGTTCATGTCAGAAGACTGTGGACAAATATCGAGCTGAATTTCTTGGAATTATTGACATGGAGGGCATGAAAGCACTGCTGCAATGGCAGGAAGTTAAGACTATCTCAGTCTCACTCAATGTTTGCCTCGAAACATGATATCAATATAGGCAAGGTCATAGGTCCATTGTCATTGGACCTTTGACCCTTTACCATGATGTCAAGTGTCATAAAGCAATGCATTTGATTGGCTCATTTGAAGCAGCCATCTTCAAAATTCACTTCAAACGGATTGTCTGGTCAGTGAAGAACTGGAAAAGTAGCTGTGTCTTTAACATCGATTTTGGGAGAAATTTTGGATGTTTTTGCTCATCGAACATTCAGGGAAACACTCAGAAGATGTTGGAGGATGATCTTTGATAGAATCTGAAGGGCTTGGCTGTTATTGCAGTGGACACTATAATGGAGGCTAAGTTTGCTGATCCTTAAGTGAGTCTGTCAAGTTATAATGACACCAGTCAAGGATCACTGGTGTTTTGCAGAGTTTTGGTGAGGTTTATACCAAGATTTTTTCCGTTCTGACAATTTCCAACCAAGGTTTTGTTTAAAAAACCATCAAATACCATTGGTCGGTGATCATGGTTGACCAAGGTTAATAACATGGTAAACCACGTTTGATGCCCATGGTCAACCATGGTTAACCATGGTTAACTACCTTGGTTTACCGTGGTTGACCATGGTTGGTGACCATGGACAATCACAGTAATTTGTGCCATTTAACAAACATGGTCGACCATGAACTACCAAGGTTGACCATGGTCATATGACCATGAACTAACATGGTAGTCCATGTTAGACCACCGACACTTTCGCCGGGGCAGCGACAGTGAAGATGAGGATCGACAGTGGTGATGATGATGTCACACAGTAGCTTTCTACAATTGTGACCAGAGGTAGTAGAAAAGGCTTGGCCGTGGAGAAATGCTCTTAACAAATACCATTATTAGTGCACGGGATCAAGGAAAAAACTGAATTGTTGTGATTTCATTGTTTACATCATCACAGAAATTTATATTTGAATTTACTTAAGGGTGATCGAGTCACTTGCTACGTCATCATAGCTGCAAAAAATAGAATGCGCACTCTATGGTGCGTGCATCTGCTGTACGGGACCGTGCTCGCTGTAAAAATTACACCATGGTTTTGATGGGAACCTATCTTTATACAACTCATTAGCATGGAATCGGACGTTGTTAATGATGATTGAATATTATATTATCTTCGAGTTGTAAGTTTACAATGTTTAAATGTTGATATATTTACAAAGTATTCAAAAATCCCAACAAAATAATTTTAAAAAGGACATATTTCTCATCATAGTGTGATTTTTTCCATTTCACATATGGGGATGGGATGATGTTAAGCAATATAGCATTGTAAATGGGCTACTGACCCCATATTTTTATTTGATGCATATGATGTGCAAAAACTTTTATTATAGCATTTTGCTTATACTATCTCACATATACTTATATGAATAAAACAATTGTTGGCGATGCGAAAAATAAGTCGCGATTCTCGAAAAAGTTGTTGGGTGTCAGCCCAGCCCATAAAACGCAATTTGACATGGCCGCAAACATCCGTACTTCCGGTTCTGTTGTCAGTGACGTCGTGTTAGTCAAACACAAGTGGCATGCTTGCTATGCATTGCTGAGGTTCCATAGCCCTGCCACTCTTCAGCTTGTTGTGTTGGGGCCCCAACTACCCCGACACAACCAGCGAGGGAGTTGCAGGGCAATAACTGTACAAGGTCAGGAGCAAGCTTTTTAGCTTCTCTATAGAGCCGCGATGCAGAAAGAAGCAGACCAGATAAAATATTGGCAGCGGAGTCAATACTCACAGCTGTGCACATGTTCGGTGCACTTTGAAGGCTCGGCACTTGTCGTTTTTCCGAACATCATAGCATCAATTGGATTACAAAAAAGTCATTACACCAGAAGCCGGATGCTATTCCAACACTTTTTAGTACCACAATACTGATGAAAACCATCTGAAGGCTCCTCGCCAGGCAAGTACTCCAGCTAGATCTAAGAGGTGTACGTACTTGTACGATATCGAACGACTGCGCATAAAGGTTCAAGCAGAAGCGTCGGCGTGAGGAAATTATCAGCAGGTCGTTCCCATGTTTTCCCTTTCGTTATCTTTGACTATTACTTTTAACTTTGACACTGGCATCACATTTTGTATTGGAGTCATTGATGATCGCGTGTACAATTCAGTCATAATTTTCAGGTAAAATTGAAATGAAGGCAAAAAAATCCGACCTCAGTCGTGTTTTATAGCATTTAAAACTGCAAGTTGTTTGTTTACAGTCAAGTGGATTGTACGAAAAGACAGTCCTTCATGTGACAGAAATAATAATTGTTTTTTTCATATTTTCAGTGGTTTAGACCATTATGTTTTCAAACACAAAGTGATTAAAATTTATAAGTTTAGAGCCCCACATTTTTGCGAAATTCAGCTCGTTTGGCATCACCACCACTGTGTCATAGCATGCTGCGGTTTAGAACACTGACTGCAAAAAGTAGCAAAATGTGTGACATGAATGCGCCAATTTTTGAGAATGCTTGCTTGCACTGTGTGTAAAACAAATGAACAAGTATAGTTTTCTGTGAGTGCCAGTGATAATCTTAATATTATTGAACGGATGATCTCTTTTTGGGGCCGTTTGATTTTTGATCATGTAATGATCAGTATACTGCTTCAGTATCAGGCCATGGCCGGCGCACCGGCAAAGTATCTCCGACATCCCGTGGATGATATCGATGTCCAAGTTCAGGGAGTCAAGAAGTTCCTAAATCCACGAATGCAGTCTCCATATGGATGGACGGTAGAAACGTGGTTTAATAGCCGAATGACAACAAGGCCGAAGTGGTTGGCCGAGATACCCATGATGCAATGCTACCTAAATACAAACAGGCCTACTGGCGTGACCACTTTCTCTCTCTCTTTTTTTTTTAAACAGAACAATAGGCAAGCAAACAGCAAAAAAACTAAACAAACAACAATAAACTGTCCAGGGAAAAAGGGCAGGTCAAAACAACAGTAAAGGAGAAAATCCAGTAAATTGTTTCCGGAAAGTGAGACAGTGTCAATGTTAACTGAAATCTATCCTAAATGAGGATATAGACCGCCAAATGCTTGGGAGGGTGACGGTCCCTCGGCGGTCTTCCCTGGTGAGGCTTTTCTATGGATTCTTCTTGGCCACACTGTTCTGACTCATCAGCTATATCATACAGTATTGGCTCTAGGTATGCCATCTCCGGGGATATGCATGTATCCGGTTCTGCAGGGAGGGTAAGTTCTATTGGAGGCTTAGGAGCATCGGTACAAATGTGAGGAGGCTCAGCGGGCGGTTCCCGCGGTGGCTTTTCATGACAGCGTGGCTGAGCACTGTCATAAGCCATGTTGCTGGTGCTCAGAGCGATGGCATATTCATTTACCTGGTGGTCCTCTGAGTAACGGTCCATGTAGGTTGTATCAGGGCGGCAGGTGACTTGGCTTTTAACTTTATAACATTCGCTGCATTTTACTTTGTAGGAGGACGCTCTTAGCTGCAACCCTGCAATTTTTTTGATGAAGCACCATTCTCCATCAATGCTGATAACCAAGTATCTGCTTCTTGCTTGCGACTTATTCCGGTCACCATGGAGGTAAACCAAGTCCCCGACTTCTATGGTCTCATGAGAAAATATCCCATCATGTCCTTTTGCTTTTTGACTGTATGGATGGTTGACTATACGTTGGTTTTGCTGTTGGATTATGAGGTTGCGGTCTGAGAGTGGTATTTGGTCATTCGTGAATTGATTGCGCTGTGTCCACATTTCGCGGGCGGAAAGGCCTCTGCTCCTTATGCGTGAGTTTAGGCAAGCGGTGGCAATGCTCAAAAAATGAGTGGAGTGACTGGACCTGTGACCAGAGGGCTCTTGACGTAGAAGCTCTTCCTCCAATTCATACACTGCCTTCTCAGCCACTGGGTTCTTGTTTTGGTTTTTGGTCCGTCCAAGTTCTTGGCCGATACGGAGTTAGTGTAGCGTGCCATCAGAAGTCAGAGCCTGGAAACCAGGTGCTGGATCGACACGAATAACGGCATTAGAGCCATCTAGTGGACGTAGTTCCATGGTGAGATGTGCGAGGGTGTCATGTAAGGTTGAGAGCTTCTCATCGTCAATGATGCATGTGGACGTGAAAGAGGTGGTGGTTTCGCGCAGTATAAAGATGAGTTGCCGGTTGCGTTTGAGGACATCTGCTGCGAACGAGGTGCCTACACATTCTTGGACATTGTCAGTTGACTGTCGGAGAATATTTCCTGGCAACTTCTTCAATGATGCACAGTGCCAATGAGGAGACAATCCCTGTTTAACCATCAGGTCAAGACCACAACCAGACACAGGATGTCAGAGATAAACGTCAAACTTTATTACGACTGGTATAAGACTAAAACAACTTCAAAATGGCGATGCGGAGAGAGAGAGGAGAGCATGCGCAAAACAACTAGTCCAACAAAATGCTCATGGCGAGAGGGCGATATAACAATGCAACAACACATAGTGGCATGACCACTTTTTCCTCAAAATAAGAAGTCCGCAAGCGTCGAAAAGAACAAAGAACTAATTTAAACTACTAACAACATCGGCCAACTGTCTCAGAATGCAAGAGGGGAACACAAAGACTATTGCCTCAAACTGTCTAAAAGTTCAGAATAAAGTCACTTAAGTGTCTTGGGAGCTTGCACTCGCGGGAAGATCGTCTACTGTCCTTGGCATCACTGGGAGCGTTAGCACTGGGACTGTCAACTGGATGTGGCCGTGGAACACTGTCGACACAGGTTGGCTCCGATGAGGAAAGAGGTGGGTCTCCGACAGGCTGACTCTGAGGCTGGCAAGTTTCATGTAGGTCTGGAGGTCTACCCTGCAAAGAGAGAACTTGTGGAATGCAGGGAGGCTCAGGAGGATTCTGGGTTGGACGTGGTGGGATTTCCTCGTCCGACGACAAATCTTTCGTAGTGTCACGTCTAAGGTGAGGACGAGGGCCTGTAGCCTGTGGTACTTTATAACACTCACATTCTTTAACACGGTATGATGTCCGACAAAGCTGGCCACCTCGGAACTTTCGGACATTACACCATTTGCCATCAACACTGGTAATTAAGTAATGGTCACGGGCTGATGACTTATTGCGGTCTGCATGTAAGTAAACAAGATCACCGACTTGTAGAGGGGGAGGAGTTACAGTCTTACCTTGTGGAGCTTTGGACTGTTCACTAGCACAGTGGTCAGCCAGGCGCTGAGTATGCTGTGCGATAATAAGATTGTGATCATTTATTGGTAGCTGGGCGCTGGTGAACTGGTCTCTTTGCAACCACATTTCACGGGCGGAGAGGCCCCTGGACCGGATGCAGGAATTAATATGAGCAACAGCTATTGCGAGTGATAGTGGCTTGATAGTCGCGCACAGTGGATCTTGGCGGAGAAGTTCATCTTCCACTTCTTGGATCGCTCTGTCAACAACTGGGTTTTTATCAAGATTCTTGATGCGGCCTATCTCAACTGAAAGTCTGTGCTGCTGGAGTAGAGCATCATTACAGAGAGCAGTGAATCCTGGGGCAGGGTCTGTGCGGATGACGGCGGGGGGACCATCTAGTGGTCGCATCTCAATACACGGTCGCACAAGAGCATCACGGAGTGAAGTATGGCGTTCATCCTCCACAAGGCAAGCTATGTTGAAAGAGGTGACGCATTCACGAAGGACGTGGACAAGTTGGCGTTCTCTTTTGATAACATCAGCAGCAAAGGAAATACCAACAACCTCAGGTGGATCCGTGGTAGACTGTTCGGCAAGTGATCATAGAAACTTGCGCAGGGAGGCGCACTGGTGACATGATGAGCATACCTGCTGAATGGACTTATCTAAGTCAAGGGCATAGAAGTAGCGACGTATGATCTGTTTCATCTGATGACAAGATGGGTGGCTTAATCTGATGTGCATCGCTGTCAGGAAACCATCCAGAACCTGGCGCGGGATTACGATGCATTCACGGGAAGGCAAAAATGGGTCAGAGCGTTTAACAACTAGTAATCCATCGTTTGCAATGGTCACAGTGGCAAAAAAGACAAACCAATTCCGTACGATAGAACCTTTAATGGCCGACAAGGCAGAAAGTACAAAACAAGAGCGCGCAAACAACGAACAAACAAACAAAGGTCTATAGAACCTCAACACAAGTGAACGTGTGTTGGGATGACTATCTCTCCATCTTTCTCTCCTCTCTAGTGTGAAAAAAGTCAAATGTTCGAAACACATAAAGGCAAAACTCAATAACAAACAACAAACAGTGACGGCATGTGAAGTCACAGAAAGGTCCAGAAGGAAACTGCCATCCGGATGAGGACATCTTAGCACTTGAAGATGAAAGTTGGGCAGCGCTAGGCTCACACCCAGTATAGACATTATTATAGCCTTATGGTGTAGTTATTCCATGATCCATTCACCAGAAACCTGCCACTGAGGCATTTTCTTGATTCTTGTGGAACGACGAGGCTGACTATCGGGAGGTGGATTTGCAGTTGAGTCGGTAACAACCTCAGAAGCATTATAGTGTTCATTTTGTGATAACTGACTGGGCATATCCTGAACTTGGTCAAGTGGCATAGTGAGCAGTGGTGGTGGTGTTGTTGGAGAAATGTTCTCTGCCAGGGTTGTAGGTGTGGGAATGATTTGTGGCAGAGGATGGAGTGCAGTTGGTACTTTGCTGGTGACAGCAGAGGGATGTTCAGGCTCAAAATCTTCATTGTCATGCAGACCTCGAATCGGCCCTGTCGTTTGCTCCAACATTGTGGGCTTGACACTATAACAATCCCAGATGCGTACGTCGTATTCCTTTGTGCGGAATTGTGACTTTGTGAATTTATGAAGTTTACAGCGGTTATCTGAGGTACTGGTGACTAGATATCTATCACGAGCACGAGTCTTGTCTCTGTCCCCAAATAAATATACAAGGTCACCAACCTTGATCTTGCTTGAGTTTGTTACCTGGTCACGCTGCGTCCATATCTCAGGGGAAGATACACCGCTTCCTCTAATTCTGGCATTGATATTTGCGGTAGCAAGGGCGAGTGTGGTCGGAGTCAATGGACCTCCTTCCGGGTTGATGTTTAAACACTCAAGGCCAAGCTCCTTGATAGCATTTTCAGCAACAGGATTCTTGTTAACATTCTTTACATTATCAAGGTCAAGTTCAATGCCAAGCGTCTTCAATGTTGGGTCTTTTCAGAGCGCAACAAGCCCTGGTCCGCAGTCAATAAGTATGGAGAGCATGCTATCACCAAGGGGGTGTAAATCAGCACACAGGACAACAATGGCATTGCGGATTTGAGCATGTTGTTCATTGTCGATAATCATGTTCTTTGTGTACGATGATACGGTTTCACGGAGTACAAAAATGTACTGTCTGTACCGACGCATTATATCAGCGGCGAAGGATCTACCAAGTTGCTGAGGTGGGTTTGAAGATGATTGTGGTTGGAGGAGTAATGGGACAGACTTTAAGGACATACAGTGGTGGCAAGAGGTGCATGTTGTATCAATGGCCTTGTCCAGGTCAAGCGCAAAGAAGTATCTGTTGAACAGGCGTTTCATTTGGTTTTTGGACGGATGGTTGAATCGCAGGTGAATGGCCATGAGAAGTCCATCCACAACCATTCTGGGAACCACAATGCGTTCCCTCGTAGGTTGGAACGGTTGGGAGTCTTTGACAATGAGGAGACCATCAGTAGCAACAGTAATTGAGCGCAAATACCTCTTGACATCTGGAATCTTGACCTGTTTTTTTGAAGGACGTGTTCCTTGTGTGAGATGAGCATGAGTGCGTCTTAGTTCTGGACACTCCATTTGTGTGGCGAGCCATGCTGATCGGTTGGTAACCGTCATCTTGGCTGTACCATGTACGACATCCGCGACTGACATGGACCTTACAACAATGATGAATTTGCAAATCTGACAGCTACTGTCTGAAGACTGGACGGGGTTTCTGCTGGCAAAGTCAGTTGGTACATTAGCGACGCCAGTGATGTGTTGTACGTCAACGTGGAAGCGACTGACCAAGGACAGAAAGGTAGTCACCCTGGAACTTGTAGAGAACTCCCCTCTCCGTAATTTATTGTACGCTTGGACACAAGGGCAACTGTCAGTAAGGAGCTGGGTAGTGAGATCTGATTGGATAATGTATAGTGAGAAGTGTTTAACGGCCGCTCCGATACACAAGGCTTCAATTTCGCACGGGAGCCAGGTAACCTGGTGCCTTTTCAATTTCGCATTGAAGAATCCAGACAGTAGTACTTTGTCCCCCTTACGGCAGTACAAGGTAGCGGCTATACCACTCTTTTTCACTGAACCATCAGTAATTATCCAGAGCTGGTCTGTTGGACAAGGGATAGTTATAGATTTGTTTTCTTTAAGAGCTTCTTGGGCTTGTTTGAAAGAATATGTCAGGTCATCTGACCAACTAATCTTCTCCTGTGATTGTCTGCCAGCACCAACACGATCAAGTGGGTCCATGAGATCCGCGTGTCTCTTGAGAACTCTGCTGAGAACTTTGTACGCTTCTTTGTAAGAGCGGAGTGCTTTGACAGTAGTAGGAGGAGAGACCGATGCCAAGGCAGCTATTCTGTGCGAACATGTGGTTAGTGTGCCATTTGACCAAATCCATCCCAATATTGTTGTGGATTTCGGGCAGACTTTGGTTTTCCTGGCCGACAGTCGCAAGTTATTGTTGTTCAGTGCAGTCAACGTGCGCTGCCAGTTATTCAGTACGTCTTCTTGGGTATTTCCACCAATGTACAAGTCATCAGCAATTTTTGTAACACAGCCTTCCTGTAGGAGCTCCCCAAGTACTCGACACATAAGTTCCTCCAGACAAGTCTCTGATCCGGGCATCCCCATATCGTGTGTATACTCGTACGCCCTTGAATGGCGTTACAATACCACAATATTTGGTGGATTTTGGTGAGAGTGGTATTTTGTAGTATGCTTGGTTCAGATCGGTTGTTATTATGTACTTCCATCTTGCAATGTCACGTAATATATTATCAACTTTTGGCATAAGTGATGGTTGTGGCTTGTATACTGGGCAACTTCCCCAAATGAGGTTACTAACCGGTTGCCGCCACCTGGCTTCTTTACCAGGAAAGAGAGGTTCAGGTATTCAACAGTGGTATTCACTTGTTCCGGTTTCGCGAACACACCAGCATTTTCAAGCTCATCGAATTTTGCTTGGATTTCATTAAGGTGTCACGGTTGTAGTGTGGTAGTCTGCCCTTACGTTGGGGTGGCAGGGTTGGACCCATGTTGACTATAGCTTCAATGTTTCCACTAGCACCATTATACTTTGATACCATTGGGTTGAAAACCTCATCAAACTGGTTGTGTAATGACTCGAAGGCATGTCGGATGCTGTCAGGTAACTGGTTGTCTGGATCAAGTGATATATCCGATGAGTATGGTTTGAGTGGTGTGGGAGCGCTGTAGGTGATGGGGGTGGTTTGATTACAATCTTCAACAACATCAGAAATTTGACGTACTTGGCATAGGTGATCATGGCGCTTCAGTACTATTGGTTCACATGTTGTGTTTGTAACTCTGAGTGCATTTTCAATAGCCTGTATTTCTTGCGGTTCTGGCCAAGCCCTTTCTGGTTTGGAGTGTAAGTTGATTTTGTTATCATATCTGGGCTCCAGCACCAGGATCGAGTCTGGTTCATACATATCAGGGGTGTCAATTAAGTTGAATGAAGTCTCCTGGTAGGAATGTTTGCTGTTTTGGGCATCTAATTAAGCTCACTTGTGTGTGTCGCACTGCAGTGTGCGGGTGAGATTGTTTACCATAGCAGATAATTTTGGTGCCACCGATGATAATCTGTCGTTTTGCAGGACGGGTTGCTATATCGTTTGCAACGAGAAATGGATTACCGGCCAGTACATCCTTATCAAGTTGTTATACAACAAGAGCATCTAACTGGAATGTGTGAGGACCTCTTGTTAGTTGACAGTGGGCCTCCCCTATAAGGTCGAGTGGTGTCACTTCATCAGCCTGGTGGGTCATCTGTGAGGCCAGGGTTACTGACATGCCGATAAGATGTGCATAGGACGCTCTGATCATGTTGGTAGTGGCACCTAGCAGTGTCTAAAATTAGCTTGATCGGGTGGCTGAGGTAGTAAGCATTTAGATATGGGGATTGAATCACATTCACTCGCAAAGCGGAGACCTGATCAAGTAGTGCTGTGTGTGTCTCTTCCGTAAAGATTTCATATTCTGCATCGCAGTCATATTGGTCGTCATCGCCGGTTACTTCATCAGACATTACAAGACGGGAACTACCCATAGCATATTTGTCCTTTGCAGGTACTAGTTTACATTCTTGCAGTGTATGTGTGTTAAAGCCAGGTCTTCCTGTCATCTTAAACAGAATGCATGATTTGTTGGGCGAAGATTTTGGAGGTGCTCTATGGTAGGGGTACCATGGGTTACTAACATGCATTGGGCCTTGTTGGCGAGAGTGATTAAAAGTTTCGGTACGTAGTGCTTTTGAATCATCCATGCTGTGGAGTTCATCAAGCAATGATGGTAGGGCTAGTGATATTTCCGGTTTCAATGACGCCAGGGTTTTGTTACATAGTTCTGAACCATATCTTTGTTTGACCAATTGTGGTAATCCAGGGTGGACTAGCAGTTACCATTGTAATACAATTGTATTTTCGAGTGTCGGGGTGAGGTCCTCATCTACTGCGATGGCTTTGCCATGATGAGAGATGCCACACTCTTTAGTTAAGAGGTTGTCTTCAAAGAAAGCCATGAGGCGTTGGTACAGATCTTCAGTATTTTCGTCTGTTTGTAATTTAATTTTACTGACCATAGTGGAGCCTAATTCGCCGCCAGATGTCGCTTAGAGAAGTAGATTGCTTGATAATCGAATTTCTCGATATAATAGAGCAATAATTTGCGATCTGGCCAAGCATTAGATCAAGCTCGGTATTTTTCTGAATAGCAGTTTTCCTTGGTGACTCGGGGATGGACTCACCATCATCCTGTAGACCTCTGTGTGGATTCACGGCTGATTTCTGTTCCCACGTAAAGCCATCCTCCAGGAATGGAGCGAAGTTGTTGTCGAGTGATACAGTAAATTCTGCTTCCAGTTCTTGAAGGAGATAATAGTTTCGTTCTTGGTTAACTGCCATTGTTTTGGCGCACGTAGCGTGGACATATTGTCACGTGCAAAGTGGCGGCTTTGGTGTACTGTAGCTGTATATTGCGCTTGATGTCCAATCCAAGTGATCGACTATACTGTACGGGTGATCGATTGTCAAATTCTTCATTTTGTTGAAGATTTACACGCGGTCGTGGATTCTATTTGCTGCCACCACGGCAATAAAGACAAACCAATTCCGTACGATCAAACCTTTAATGGCGAAACAAGGCAGAAAGTACAAAACAAGAGAGCGCAAACAACGAACAAACAAACAAAGGTCTATAGAACCTCAACACAAGTGAACGTGTGTTGGTGCAGTGTTTAAATAGCGCTTGATATCTTTGATGTCAGTCATCTTTTTGGATGGACGAGTTCCTTGGGTCAAGTGTGCATGCGTTCTGCGTAGATCAGAGCACTCTGACTGTAAGTTGTGCCATGCACCCCTATTTGTGAAAGGAAGTCGAGCATTGCCTGAGACAACTTCCTGGATTGACAGGGATCTGACAGTGCTGTCCTCAATGCGTTCTACAAAGGAGCAAACCTGACAGGACGGAGTGGAGCATGGTTGTGCGTTGCGACTGGCAAAGTTCGAAGGAATATTCTCAGTGCCTGAGAGATGGTGAACCGACGCTTGGTATCTGCTCGCAGCCGATAAGAATGTAGTCACTCGCGGACTGGCAGAAAACTCTCCATGGCACAACTTCTCATAGGCTTGCACGCAGGGCTTGCTGTCTGTGAGGACACAAGGCTTGTGGTGAGACTGGATAATGTATGGACTGAAGTGCGTCACAGAGACAGCGATACAGAGGGCTTCGACTTCACATGGAAGCCATGTTGCCTTGCGTCCTTATAATTTGGCGCTGAAGAAACCTGCAAGGTGTAGTTTGTTGTGACGGGAAATATACAGAGTAGAAACAATACCATGGCTTTTGACGGCTGCGTCAGTAACAAGCCATAGTTGGTCAGAAGGTCTGGAAGTGTTATTGCCCGATTGGTGGACAACGCTGATTGCGCTGCATGGAAGGCGTCATAGAGGGTATCAGTCCTCACAATGTTGTCAGCTGACTGGAGGCCGGCAGTTGCGTCTTCAAGTGGGGTGAGGAGTGAGGCACAACTTGATATAACCCTTTCTAACACTTTATAGGCTCCAATAAATGAGTGAAGACCGCGGACTGACTTCGGAGGTTGGCAAGACAACAGAGTTGCGATGCTATGCCGGCTCGCTGAGAGAGTGCCTTTGTGCCAAATCCAACCGAGTATTGTTGCAGTAGCGGGACATATGGTGGTCTTGGTAGCTGAAAGACATAGGTTGTTCAGGTGTAAGGCCTGTAATACACGCTTCCAGTTGACTAAAAGCTCTTCAACAGAATTGGCGCCACAGTAGAGGTCATCTGCTATCTTGGCTACGATGCCATCGGCAAGAAGGTCACCTAAAACTCTGAACATTAGCTCTTCCAAGGCTGTTTCGGAGCCTGGCATCCCCATGGCAGACCGTGTATACACTCAAACACCGTGAAATGGGGTAGCTACACCACAATACTTAAGAGATTTGCGGGAAATGGGGATCTGGTAGAATGCCTTGCTGAGCTTGGTGGCAATGATATACTCCCATTGTGCTATCTGGTTCAGTGTACTGTCCACATTAGGTAGCAACGATGGTTGTGGCTTGCTATAGCGCCCTACATCAGCAAAGGCAGTGACAAGTCTCGAACCACCACTGGGTTTCTTGACTAGGAACGATGGGTTGATATATTCAACATTAACCTGGATATCCTCCGGGCGAGCAAAAACACCCATTTCCTCTAGCTCATCGAATTTTTGTTGCAACTCAACAAGTTTGTTGCGAGAGTATTGAGGAAGACGGCCCTTGCGTTGCAGCGGCTGGACTGGACCCATGTTGACGACTGCCTGAAATGGACCGGATGCGCCGTTATAACCTTTGATACAAGGGTTGAAAACGTCATCAAAGTCCTGGTGTATCTTGCAAAACTCAGCTAGCTGGCTGTGCGAGAGTTGATTATCCAGGTCTAGTCTGATGGAGGCAGAGTGGGTAACATCTTTGTGTGTGTTCCTTGGTTGGGTAGGTGGACTGGTCACACTACAGTCATCTGTGGCTGGGATGAACACCGGGCGGATAGTGCAAAAGTGTTCACTGCGTTTAAGTGTCTGAGGAGTACTGGACAAATTCGGTATGCGACTTTTCCCGGACAGACTTTGGTATACGCCTGGCAATGGCCATACTCCTTGTGTACCACGAGTCTGTGGGCTTCTATGAGGCTCAAGAGCAAAGGTTTCATCAGATTGGTGAAAATCACCAGTAATGTCCATTTCAATGAAGTCTCCTGGCCAGATAGTAGTGGGTTGGGTAGGAGCTTGTAAGACACAGGCACGACCAACGGTGTTGAGTGTAGTCTGAGGGTTCGAGCCATAAGTGTAGGTCGAGCCATTGCCGAGAGTAACTTGTCTTCTTGCAGGACGAATGCTGATGTCGTTAGCTTCCATAAATGGCGTACCTGCTAAAATGTCCACATCGAGGTTTTTGACAACAAGACCTTCGAACGTAAATTTGACACTATTGCAGGTTAGAAGAAACTTTGTCTCTGCAGTGACATTCAGGGGTAATGAACCGTCAGCTTGGTGGGCAGACTGGGAACTTGCTTTGGTTGGTACACCCAGTCGTCTGGCAGCAGCCAGTCATATTATATTACCTGTAGCACCACTATCAATGGTTAGTCGGGCTGTCTGATGGCAATAGAATACATCAAGATAAGGAGACTGACGAACCTGGACTCTCATGGCAGTTGGGGTGTCGTCAGATGGGGCGATGTCATCGTCCACTTCATCAAAGGCATCGGGTTGACAGTCAAACTCAGTATCGTCATCTATGATATTGACAATCTGCCTCGCCTTGGCCATATATTTACGGTCTTTGGCTGGTAAGAAGTTGCACTCGCTAAGAAATTGGACATCCGGACGGCCTGCTTGTTTACATAGAGGACATGAGCGGGACAATCGCTGGTCTCTGGAGCGTGTCCTTTGTTTGGCATGTCTATTGTGGCCGGCATCTTGGTGTCATGAGGACGTGGTGCGCATCACAGCAGCATCCTCCATGAAACGGATTTCATCCACAGGGTTTGCTCTGGCTACTCAAGCTGATTAGCCTTTTTGGCTAATACAGTGTGAACACAAGTAGCCAGATTTTTCTTTTGAGAGGTGAGGTCAAGGGTCACACACATTCATCTCGAAGGGTCAATGGTGATATCATTAAATACTCAAGAGTAATGATAACCAAATATTTCAGGTCTGCCACTTTCTCATCATCATATGTATCCTCAGTGCTGCTTTAATAGTTCAATAAAAAGAATGCTTCGTATCAAAACTCATGCATGACTATTGAACACCACTTGAACTTTCAAACGTCATCCAAAGAAATTGTGAAGTACAAAAAAATACAGAAAAGAGTAACATCCTCAAGATCTTCATGAATGTGGCATGGCATGCCATGATCACACTGATATTGATACACGTCCGTGCATGGCCAAAAGACAGCAAAACTCAGTAACAATTTCCAAGCTAAGTAAACAGTGTTTTACAAAGCTGTATTAAATCAAACTGGTTTGCACAATCCCTCGATATAGAAGTGACATTTTGGTGACATTTCAGCTTGAATCATACCTTGAGATAAAATATAAACGTGAAACAAAGACATCATGTGTGCTGCCATTCATGTTCAAGAGCATGGTGTGAACCCGTGAACTGGCATGTGCATTGGCTGCACGTAAAAGCAACTCTACTTTCAAAGATCAAACGGTCCGTGTCTTGTTAAAACAACAGCATAGCAGTGAAAATTGTAATGGTCACCGGTAAAACCGCTCTTCACAGATGAAAGGATGATCGCTAAAAACAACTGAAATTGCATGTTTAGACTTGGACTATGACAACCTCCCGGGAAAACAGGACAGCGTGAACGTGAACAATGGCGGACGTAACTAGAGTGGGACTATTCTATTTAGGTAACGGGGGACATTTCGGAGGGGCACAAGTACATGTATTGGGTATACGTACCATTTTGCTCACGATACTATCACGGGAACTTCGATGTCCCATTAGCTTCTTTTATCTGAAAAGTAATTTTACCAACTTGTACGACCCATTATACTCTGAAAACAGTGGCAGGGCTTATACTTAGATGAGTACAATAGTACTATGGCGGAAGACTTCCCAAAAAGTAAAACAAAACACCGCAATGCAACAGAACATCGTAGAACAAAGTGACCGAATGTACAAATTTTGAGTAGCCAGTCTGGCGATTGTTCTGACCGTCTGAGTCGCCAATGAGTGAATCAATTCGCCATTTTGCCGTCTGGCGAGCGGTAGCGCGAACACTGCATCCAGAAGGCAAGTGAGGGCTTGAGATATTTCGGGTTTTATTGACGCTAGTGTGCGTGTGCGGAGCTCTGTTCCGTATCGTTGTTTTACAAGCCGTGGCAGGTCCTTATGGACCAACTGCAACCATGTCAATACAATATAGTTCTCAAGGGAAGGAGACAGCTCCTCATCGTCGACAATTTTCTCGCCGTTATGAGTAATGCCACAGTCCTTACGAAGCAGGTTGTCTTCGACAAATGCTGTCAAGTGTTGGAAAAGGTCCTCTGGGCGCTCGTCAGGTTCAAGATGAATGTCACAAAAGTCCAGAAGGTGTGCTCCAGTGGACTGAAAACCATAGTGGCGACGTATGGTTTGCCAGATATGGTCCACTGATGTTGACTTTCTAACTATCGTGTTACGGGAAATGATTGGGCAATAGTTAGCGATCTGACCTAGCATGAGTTCAAGAGCGCTGACCTTTTGTTGTGCTATACGGCGTTTGGCAGTGGGGTGTCTACGCCATCGTCAGTAAATCCTCTAAGAGGGGAAGACTTGGTTTTGGCTTTCTATGTGGCGCCCCCACTCAAGAACAGTTGAAAGTTAGGGTCTAGTGACAAAGTGTAGCTGAGATTTTGGCGCCAGCTCTCAAAGGAAGTAATGGTTTCTGACTTACTTATGCACCATTGCTTTGGTGCGCGGTGAAGGTTTGCCATGTTGAGTGTAGCTTGAGAGTGTCTGAACGTCCGTGATACCCAGTAATATTACAGTTACTCACTGGTTGTCCACCTATACGTGAAGTCTGGACGGCTACTGGTTTGGGAAAGCTGTTCGAAAAGCTTCGTTATTTCGTAAATGGCGTGTAGGTCTGTAAATCGCTGCCACCACGCCAATGAGGAGACAATCCCTGTTTAACCATCAGGTCAAGACCACAACCAGACACAGGATGTCCGAGATAAACGTCGAACTTTATTACGACTGGTACAAGACTAACACAACTACAACATGGTGATGCGGAGAGAGAGAGGAGAGCATACGCAGAACTACTAGTCCAACAAAGTGCCCATCACGAGAGGCCGATATAATGCAACAACACATAGTGACGCAGATATGGCACGATTTGTATACGTGGTCAATGTGTTTCTCCAAGTCAAGCGCATAAAAATGACCCTTCATGACCAGTTTGAGCTTGTGTTTTGATGGATGATCTAGTTTGATGTGTATGGCAGCAAGAAGGCCATCAAGTACAGCACGTAGGACAACAATCAATTCTGAAGTATAACGGAAGGATTCATGGTGTTTGACTACAAGCAGACCGTCGTTTGCGATTGTAGTAGTACTGAGATACCATTTAACATCCTTGACATTTGTAATCTTCTTGGAGGGTCTAGTACCCTGTTTAAGGTTGGCATGTACATGGCGTAGATCAGGACACTCTAATTGGATACTGATCCAAGCTGCCCTGCTGGCAAAGGGTTGTCGTACTTGGCCGTTGATGATGTCAGAAACGGATAGCGATCTGACCACTGTATCCTCTGTACGCTGTATGAATGTGCATATTTGGCAACGAGGCTCACTGCAGGTAGGCGCGTTGCGGCTTGCGAAGTCAGATGGAATATTGGCAGAGCCGGAAAGGTGGCAAACAGTGACTTGATATCTGCTTACGATGGATAGGAATGACGTGACACGTGGACTGGCTGAAAATTCACCAAAGCATAGCTTGTCAATGGCTTGGACACAGGGTTTACTATCTGTGAGAAAACAAGCTCGGTGGGTAGACTGTATGATGAACGGACTGAAGTGCTTGACAGCAGCTGCAATGCATAGCGCTTCCACTTCACATGGTAGCCATGGCACTTGATGTTTACAAAGTTTGGCACTAAAGAAGCCAGCAAGCAATGGTTTGTCATCTCGTATGACATATAATGTTGCGCATAACCCATGCTTGGTGGTGGATCCATCAGTAACAATCCAAAGTCTATCTGATGGGCGAGGGAGGACGATTGTCTTGTTGTGACTGAGGGACTGTTGTGCTGAGAGGAACGTCTCACGAAGGTTGTCATCCCACTCTATCTTCACATGAGATAGTTGGTCCGCTATAGCAGATTCTTAGGGTGCCAAGAGATAGGAGGTGTGTTGTACCACGCGACCTAGAACCTTAAAGGCACCAATAAAGGACCGTAGGCTACGTACTGTTTCAGGTAGTGGACATGAGGCTCAGGCTGCAACACGGTGAGGGCTTAAGCTTGCTGTGAGTTTGCCTTCTGACCATATCCATCCCAAGATGGTTGTAGATCGAGGGCAGATAACAGTTTTCTTGGCAGATAATTTCAGGTTACACTTTGACAGCTCCCTCAAGACACTTTCCCAGTTTTGGAGTAGCTCTTGGGGTGAGTTTCCGCCACAATATAGGCCATCAGCGATCTGGCAACTGTGCCCTGTTGAATATAGTCACCTAACACACGACACATCAGTTCTTCTAGGGCAGTTTCCGATCTGGCATGCCAATTGCACAACGGGTGTAAACGCGTACGCCTCAAAATGGTGTGGCAACACCGCAATATTTCATTGAGGACTTTGTGAGCGGTATTTGATAAAATGCACTGGTAAAGTCGGTGGTTATAATATATTTCCAGCAAGCGATAGTGGGGAGAGTCGAGTCGACATCAGGCATAAGTGAGGGCTGAGGCTTACTGTATCTGCCAACATCAGCAAATGCTGAGACAAGTCGAAATCCCCCTTGTGACTTCTTCACCAGGAATGAGGGATTTAAGTATTCAGCTGTTACTCCTATTTCTTCTGGGCGACGGAATACTCTTGCATTCTCAAGTTCATCAAACTTCTGTTGTAATTCTACGAGCTTGTCTCTTGCGTATTGGGGAACACGACTTTGCGCTGAGGAGGCTCGACCAGCCCCATGTTGACTGATGCTTCAAAGGGACCCTTTGCACCATTGTATCCAGTGAAAGTTGGCCCAAATACTTCATCATAAGGATGTAGTAAATTTCGAAATAGTGACCTGTTTTCATCCGATAAGATGGAATCCTGGTCAAGTTGAGTGATGATCCGTAGCTAAAGGACGTACCGGTGTGATATGGGTATGTTGGTATCTGTGTCAGCTGTCTGTGGGGATGTACTTTAGCATGGCTGAGTTGACAAAGATGATCGTTCTTTTGAATCACACGTGGGATGGTCGATTCATTGCACAGGCGTACTTTGCCTGCAACTGAGTCAATTATGGTAGGTTGTGGCCACGACTGTGACAGTTTAAGATGGCGGTTGCTGGCTGAATTGAAGCGCGGCTCAATGGCAAATGTGTTGTCCTTGTCAATTTCCGGAGGCAAAGATAATTCAATGAAATCTACAGGCCATACGATGGTGGTAGCTGGTGGTGATCTTACCATGAAGGAATGTGTGCGACGAACAGCGTATGAGGTAGAGTAGGATGGTGAGGATCCATACTGTATGACATCTATCCCCTTTATGACGATTTGTTGTTTTGCAGGGCGAATGGAGATGTCATTTGAGATCATAAATGGCATACCAGCTACGTCAAGTTCTTCGACAACAAGTGCATCAAGGGTTACTGTAATGTGAGTCTCACCTTTCACCTGAAGAGGGGTTTGCCCATCAGCTTGAAGGGCCTGTTGAGTGCTTGTTTTGATCATGGCGCCGATATACTTGGCAACAGACAATTTGATCATGTTGGTTTCAGCGCCTGAGTCCAGTGTCAAACTGACTGGGTGGTGCCCATAAAATGCTTTAAAGAATGGTGACTGCTTGGTATTGACACGACAGGTGCGAACTGGATTGTCTGTTGTGAGAGTCATGGAGTCGAAATGCTCTTGCATGTCATCTTGCAAATCGTCAGGATAATCGTCATCTAGAAATGTGGTTTGACGGGTTTTAGTAATAAACTGCCGGTCCTCAGCAGGTAGGTATTTACAAGCGCTAAGAAAGTAGTTGTAACTCTGTCTGCCAGCCTGTTTACACAGTGGGCAAGTTTTGGCACGTTGTTTGCGATTTTGTGCTGACCGTATTTGTGCTGACCATAATACCTTTGCGTCGGAGGACGAGTGCACTTCGTCCAGCAGTGTGTCTAAGGCTTGGGAAAACTCTGGTTTGAGTGACGCCAGTGTTTTTGACCTTAATTCAGTTCCATAACATTGCTTGACTAATCTAGGTAGGCCAGGGTGTAGTAATCGTAACCATGTGAGAACTATGAGGTTTTCTAGAGCGGGTGTCATTTCCTCGTCAAAGTCTGGTCGCTGACCGAAATGTGTGATATCGTCATCTTTGATGAGTAAGTTGTCTTCAATGAAGGAAACAAGCCGTTGATAAAGGTCTTCAGGGCATTCGTCTGGTTCTAACAAAATGTCATTGAAGTCTAAAAAGTGGGCGCCTGAAGATTGGAATCCGTAGTGGAGGCGGATAGCTTGCAAATAGCTGACACGGAGGTGGAATTTCCGATTATGGTATTGCGTGAAATGACGGGACAGTAGTTGGCAATTTGGCCCAACATCAGCTCTAAGTGTGTGACTTTCTGCTGCGCTGTGCGTCTTTTTGCTTCTGGTACATTCTCTCCGTCATCAACAAACCCGCGGAAAGGGGTAGTCTTAGTTTTCTTACCCCATTTGCATCCATCGTCGAGGAAGGTGGCGAAGTTTGCGTCTAATGAAAGGATGTACTGAAGATTTTGGCGCCAAGCCTCAAAGGAAGTGATGGTTTCATGCTTAGTCAGAGACCATTGCTTTGGCGCTCGTGCGCTGGCCATGATTTCTATGTCGAAAGACTATATACACTGAGGTCACTGAGAAAAGGTGATCTTCCGACTGCTATAGGCGAAGCAAGTCCACCCGTGGATGACTGGACGTGCTGTTGAGACCAATGAAAGTTAGTTTGATGCGATGAGGTTCGTCTCGTCGCTGCCACCACGCCAGTAAGTAGACAAACACGGATGGACGGTAGAAACGTGGTTTAATAGCCAAACGACAACAAGGCCGAAGAGGACGGCCGAGATACCCATGATGCAATGCCACCTACATGTAAATACAAACAGGCCTACTGGCGTTAGCCTTCATGACCGGGAACAGGATTTGAATACTTCGGCCATGTCGATCATCAGCCAGCATCGCTGGTAGTAAAGATTTTCCAGCATTAGGTACCTGGAGTACCTCGATTGCTTCAACCTACTAGTACAGGGTGTCGTAGCCTCGACATCATAGTGAATGGTATTCTGTAATTTCTGATCGTGTGCGCGTGTGTACAGAGTCATTTACAGAGTTGTGCGCTTTTATGAAACCTGGTTTCATGTTATTGAATAAATAGGAGAGAGTGAAATATTGAGAGTATTGGGCAAGAATACTGTTGTTCTCTGACTAAATCTTCAAGGTTTTAATAGTCTTAACCGTTCTCACATCACAGTGCGACATTATGTTTGACTCACATGACGTCACAAAACGCCATCTGGTAACGAATTTGAGAAATCGATTGACAAACTGATTCTGGGTAAGTCTTGGAGATCGAGTTTTTGTGCGAAACGAAATGGTGTTTTCAGACGTTTTCTTTCAAATTTTTTGTCTTAAATCTTCTTGTACATACTTACTACGTAGACCGAGGTAATTTTTTTGAATTTGTTTCCTTTTCATTTCACCTTAAAAGTTTACAAATACATGTATTGATATTTAATTTTCAGAGTGGGGCGGGGTTAGCCAAAGTTTCTGTGTTGGAGAGAGGGTTACTAATATTTATCAAGGTTGGCTGGGGTGTTACTCGAAAGTTTCTTATGTAATTCCTCCGACCTCTAGGCTGCAATTAATGGTGATTCCCTGAACAGCTGTGTACGACCGAACAGAACGACCAGGACCAGTATACAAACAGCTGATATCGCTACGAAAATTTAGAAACAACCAAGAAGCTATTGCTGAGAAATTTAAAGCCTCTTGGCCTTTGATGTATCAATTTCTGAGCTTTTTTAGTGGTATAAAAGCATTCTGAATACAGCGATTAATTTCCTCCCGATTATGAAAGGTGAACACGCGGTCATTCTGCAATGAACGCTGTCAACTTTACCTTGCCGCAGGCATCACGCCAATCTCTTGTTCAGCCTACAGGACTGGTAGCCGACCCAAAGCATAAAACAATGCCGCAGTGTAAAATCCGTTTGCCAGAACCATTGATCATAAATTTCCAGATGAAGTTATGTTTAAAGGTGTATATTCATTTAGGTTAACATGTACGACTCTCTCATCGAGTTATGTAATGTAAAGTATAGTAAAGTATATAAGATTATGTATATAATCGTCCAACGAATTGTTTATGCAAATTGGGGGCCTTACCTGATGGTACACTATATATAGCTTCACCGATCATCTCTAGACTACAGCCAAAATCACAGTCCTTAGCAAATTGTGCAGTTGTTAAAGTCAGATATATGTATCGGAAATTAATTACAAAAAATGAGTAAACAACAAATCACACCAAAAGGTTTGTTTGCTTTTTGGCTGAGCGAGAATGGGACGACTAATTGCAGAGAGGCCGTGATCTCTTGTGTTCGAACTTCTAATATGCCTGGAGCTCCATCACAGCTAGCCCAATGTGCTCAATTACGGCAACTATATGCAAGGTTGGTGGGCTATGTTGCCTAGCCTGGATAGCATAGCGTACACTGTAACCGAGAAGCAGCCCTATACACTACTCTTTGTTTTATTAGACGGAGCAGAACCAGTCCTGTCATGCCTCTTTAACGAAATTTTCATAATACTGCATAATGGAAGAAACAACTGGTTAAAAGATTTATGGTTTAGTATTAAATTTCTATGTATATTTGTTTTTTTTCTCTCAAGTCATCCAGCAAACTCGATTTACATACTGTCTGTGACAACATGCAATGCAGTGCATGAAGTTTAGCATGCCATACAATCGACTGCCTCTATCATTAGTTTAGCTATTCAGGAAATGTTTTTTCCCAGCTCATTACAGTCGGAACAATCTGCAAAAAATTTTTTATTTATATCTTTTCTTGGATTGACCAGACCCTTACGAAAATGTCTTTTAGTACTGCTTTAAGATTACTATAAGACCTTTAGCCAGCCTAAAGGACTGCTTTAGGACAAACTTGTCCTAAAAGACTGTCCTTTAGTAATACTAAAGGATAACATTTTCCTATAGGACATTTCTTTAGTAACATGAAAATAAAACTCTTGTCATATAATGTTATTGTTGTTGATTTGTAGCTGTTTTTTGAAAATTCTTAATTTATTTTCCCAAAATTTATATTCGCAAAATTTCTTCTTTGAAAGTTGTATTATATTACGTACTCAGAAAAGGATATTTAATATAAACACATATAATCACCTAATTTCTAGTCACACATACATGTAATACCGTATCTTATGATTATATTCTTTAAAGCATATGTGTACATTAGTATGTATTCGGTCAGAATACTGAAGATGCTTTTTATAGGAATTCAGTTATTAGTATTACTATAAAAATGTTTTATACAGCTATAAAGTATTCTTTAAGGAATACTAAAGAAAGAAATCAGAACTTCTATCCGTTACAAAAAAGAATAGAAAATAGTCAGTGGACATCATAGACTTTTTCTTAATCTACACACAAAAAATAGTTTAATATTTATTCGTTCTTTCCTGTTGCTCCACCATCTTTGCCATGAAGCTGTATTTTACACTTTTTAAGTCATCTATAGGATGCTCCTTAAGCCCAGAATGCATTTGGGGCTCCAATGCATTATGGGTAGGCATCATCAAAACAATATGGCCGCCACTGAAAAGACACAAGGCAGTTGCAGCTCTAAAAATGACTGTGTAGCGACATAACCAGGTGTTTGACAACTTTTATTCTCTGCATTATGGCAAGGTTAGGTACAATAGATTATTATAAGTCAATGTTTTGGTTTTGAAGACTGAAAACTTACAGATACAGTCAGGTTCACAATGATCCTTTGTCTACATGCCTGTTCACTGCTGCAGCCACTGTTGTTGACCATGGCATTTTAGTCCACACACAATATAAACCGGAGTACAGTTTTAAGGCAAGGTAGTTATGTACTGGTAGTTAGG
Organism: Ptychodera flava; assembly: GCA_001465055.1. Taxonomy (NCBI): domain Eukaryota; kingdom Metazoa; phylum Hemichordata; class Enteropneusta; family Ptychoderidae; genus Ptychodera; species Ptychodera flava. The sequence continues at coordinate 93,988 of LD351495.1, read as the reverse complement.
GATTTTCACAATGCATTGACATTTAAGTGAGACCATTGAGGTAAACGAAAGACCTTTATGGTGAGACAAAGGAGCTATGAAACAAAGGGTTTCGACTGTGTTACATAACAAACCAGGAAGTGGATATCTAATTAATTGTGTACTCACATATTACCTTCATGAAGCCTGAATTCTTTTTATGCTGGTGACTAAGACCTTGTTTGGCTATTGAATTGTTAAAATTATGGTAGTGAAAATTGAATGTTTTGTGTCATCAGCTTGGATACTTGATAATGTACGGTAGCATCTACTGAATTGATCATCCCTAACAAAGGTCAAGATATCAGTTTTACACAATTATAGCATGTGGTAGCTAGTCAAAAACATCCTAAAAGGTAGATCTTCATTTCAATGCATAGAATGCTTGTGCAGTTCCAGCTGTAAGAGTCAATTTCAATTGTTACATACAGCTGTGCATAATATTTTGTATATCTCAACAACTTGTCATTTTTTTTACTTTAGAAATAAAGTTTCTTTGTATAAAAATACTACCTGAATGTATAAATATGACTTTTGTGTCCTTGAATGTTACAGAAAAAGTACATTAATGTACTAAGTGTTCTTTTAAGAAATGTTCAGGGTTGTAAATAGTATTCCTTAAAGAATACTTGAAAAATTCAAAAGTATTTTTTCAGGATACTATTTATAGTCTTAAAAGAAGACTTTTAAAGCCATAAGTATTCTTTAAAGAATTTTGTTGCCATTTAAATAGTATTCTTTAAGGAATACCTTAAGATTCTAAAATAATCTTTTAGTAATACTTTTCAGATTCCTTAAAGATTCTTTTAGGAAGGGGCCAAAATACTGAAGGTTCTTATAAGAATATTCCTTTAAGATTACTTTAGATCCTAAAAGACATTTTCTTTTAGGCGTCCTAAAAGACATTTTCGTAAGGGGACCGTTCTAAACAGCGTTGGTTTCTATGGACGCCAGGGTAACACTTGAATGGATGTGGTTGAGCATGTGCGGTTCCCTCGCATCAGTTGGTCATCAATCGTTTCTAACAATCAAGGTGAAAAGTTCCTACAGTGTGTCCAAGACAAATTTCTGACTCAGCACGTTGACTTTCCTACAATAGAAAACAACTGCCTTGATCTGATCCTGTCTAGTGAGCCAACAATGATAAACAAGCTACTGCAACCGGCCATCTTGGAAATAGTGACCATGTAATTATTGAATTTGAAGTTAAAGTAGTGACTGTAAATTCATCACCAGCTGGCTATGCTCCTGATCTACGCAAAGCTGATTTTCCCAAATTGTCTTCAAGTTTAGCTGATATTGACTGGCACAATAATCTTGATGGAAAAACAGCAAATGACATGTAGAAATGTTTCAGAGACATTGTAAACGCTGTTTCTTCTCAGTGTATTCGAATGAAGCGGCGCAAGAACAGATCCAAACCTAAGTGGATGACGAGTCATGTGCTGCATCAGGTTAGGAAGAAAAGGAAGTTTTAGCGTATTTATACCCATAGCAGAAGTCTACAAGACTACCAGCTATGTAAACTGCAACAGAGCTATGTCATCTCAGAGATTAGGAAGGCCAAAAAATGTATGAAACTAACCTAGCAAAACACATAAAGGATAATCCTAAGGCATTTTTGCATATAATGCTCGTTCTAAACAGAAAACAAAGGACTCAATAGGACCTCTAACCAACAGAAATGGAGCACTTATTGGTGAAAATGCTGACATGACTGACATTCTAAACCACTTCTTTGTGTCAGTTTTCACGAAAGAAGATATGCTGAACTTACCACAATTAGTCATGACAAGTAGTCTATCCAAAGAAGAGGAGTTACACAGCGTACAGATAAATAGAGAAGATGTGATCAAGAAACTTAGCAGTCTTTGTTCCTTCAAAGCACCTGGACCTGTCAGTATCCTATCATGTGTTTTGAAAAACTGCTGAACAGCTTGCTTTACCGTTGACTTTGCTTTTCAATGAATCTCTGAACTCAGGTAATGTCCCGGACGATTGGAGGGTAGCAAACGTTACTCCTTTCTTCAAAAAAGGTCGAAAATTTGAGCCAGGAAATTATCGACCGATCAGCCTAACCAGCCTATGCGGAAAGATCTTAGAGTCCATCATCAGGGATCGAATAGTTACGCACTTGGAAAAACATAATCTTATTACTGACTCGCAACACGGTTTTTGCCACGGTAAGTCTTGTATGACTAACTTGTTGGAGTTTCTCGACAAGCTTACTCAGTTAATCGATGAAGAGGACCCAGTGGATGTTGTCTATCTGGATTTTGCCAAAGCATTTGACAAGGTACCACACCGTAGACTCTGTAATAAATTAGCTAATCATGGAATTCACGGCAATATCGCTAACTGGATTAAGGCCTGGTTAAGTGACAGAAAACAGCATGTTGTGATAAATGGTTCAGCATCTGTATGGCAGTCTGTCTCTAGCGGTGTTCCTCGGGGTTCAGTCCTCGGCCCAGTCCTTTTTCTAATTTACATAAATGACATTGAGGTGGGCATCAGTTCAAGAGTAAAGAAATTTGCAAATGACACCAAGCTATACAGAACTGTAAGCAAGAACGATGACATAAAGAGTCTGTAGCTAGATCTAGATAAGCTACACAAGTGGTCATGTGACTGGCAAATGAAATTTAATATCAGCAAATGTAAAGTGATGCATCTCGGAAGTGGAAACACAAATCATATTTATAACATAAATAGTATTCCGTTGGAAAGCATCGACGAAGAGAAGGATCTTGGAGTTATCGTCCATAAAAGCCTGAAGCCGTCACGGCAGTGTGTAGAAGCAGCAAAGAAGGCAAATAAAGTTCTGGGTATGATGAAGAGAACACTCTCATGCAAATCTACAGACATTATTTCAAGACTGTATAAGCAACTAATCAGACCAAGACTTGAATATTCAGTTCAGGCATGGTCACCTTGGCTAGTAAAAGACAGCAGTATTCTAGAACAAGTTCAACGCTGAGCAACAAAAATGATTCCACAACTAAACAATATGTAATATAAGTAACGGTTGCATGTCTTAAAATTACCAAGTCTTCAAAGTCGCAGAGAGAGAGAGGTGACATGATCGAGGTCTACAAAATAATAAACCACATCGACTCCTGTAACATATCACTGAAATTCAACACATCGTCAAAAGCAGAGGCCACGCGTACAAACTGATAAAGCCGCTACAAGACTGGATATCAGGAAATTCTCATTTGCACCACGAATTGTCAACTTGTGGAACAGCTTGCCAGACTAGGTGGTTACAACGCAAACAGTGTTAACTCATTCAAGAACATGTATGATAGCTACATGCACACAAAATCTTGACTGTCACCAGCTTTTTATTATGCCACAACAGAGGGATGTACCATTGTCTAGCAAAGGATATCTATTCCCTATTTAAACTGAACTGAAGTGAACTGAACTGTTTCGTTTTGTGTGTCAACAATGCCTGACTTCTGGTAAGGACAAGAAGTCATTTTTCACTCCTTTTACTGTGAATCGTACACGTGGTAGTGGTGGTGGTACAGGTGGGCTGGGCATGCAAACCGTACAATTCAATATTAATTCTGGTCTATTTTCACATACTTAGGATGTCATTTAAAACAAAAATATGAAAAAAATCCTCAAAAAGTTAGCTTTACTGGGGCTTTAAAAATAAGTATATATGCAAAGTATCAGGTATTTCAATAGACGTAAACAAGATAAATGCATCAACCTATTTCATTTTTAAAAATATTTTAGCATGATAGCAAACTTTAGAGCATTACGAGTATAATTTCATCTCTAAATAATATTGAAACTGCAACCCTATATGTTTTATATATTTATTGCATTTCTATATTCCATTTTCACAATGATAATATACTGAAAATGATGAAGTTCACAAATCACCATGTCGCCATAGCAACACTTCACTTTTTCAGCTTTCTTGTAAATAATCCATTTCACATATCTTCTCCTTAAGGTTGGACAAAAAACTGGTATGCTCCGTGCTGGCTGCCGATAAATAAGCTCGAACATTTTCCCAGATTTTTTTCACCGATCGATGTGTGCCCGATCGATGTGTGCCTGACACAAACTTCACCATACGAGGAACTGTGAACCACAAAGGACTATAATGGTCTGTTTCAGTGCTATTCTGGCCGAAACATTTTCTTGTAAACTCAAGGTTTATTTTACTACTATGAACGAAAGTCAATACTACAGAGGCTATATGATTATTCATCTATCAGAGCTTCATTAAAAGCCACATCACTGAGCAATATTGATACGCAGACATGAATATTCATAAGTAAGGTTATAAAATAGACCCACACAAAAGGTATCCAGCTCCTGGCGATAAGTCGGAGATGCAGAACAATAGCTCAACCTCTACTCCCACCACGTGCACTGTAACCCAGTCCTTTGCAGCTGCCCATGGCCGTCCGCCTGCAGCTGCAGCTACAGCACAGCAGCATGCACGACCAACTCCAGCACCACAGCCAAATCAGGCTATAGACCTACAAGCGGAAAAGACAGTTCCATCCACCAGCAGCAGTACTACCTTGCATGCTCCAAGTATGCCAACCTCAAATCCACAGTAAAAAGAGTCAGAAACTCAGGTGAGCCCCTGTAACACCCTATGACATTTCCTTCTCTAGTTTGCTGTTGTTTCACTTCCCTTTTCCCGAGCTGCAGGCAGCTGTTCTTGGTTTGCCAAGCAATGTACTTTTCCCTCTGTGCAACGCTTTCCCATTTCGCTGCCTTCTTTAGGTAATTGAGCCCAATGTCTCCAGTAAGCCACATGTACATATTTGCATATGCCAGCTGTCAAAGGTGAAAAGTGTTTGGTATGCCGTTTTAACTTCAAGCTCAGGTGTTTTACGTTTAAAGTATTGTAGTGGCGGGCTGTCATCATCCCGCACTTTGCCTCTCTGATCTGTCTCTGTCTGTCTCTCTGTCTGTCTGTCTGTCTGTCTCAGCCCTCTCTCTCTCTCTCTCTCTCTCTCTCTCTAGCTTGAATAGTTCTTTCCCTCTCTCTGTTGAGTGAACCAACACCCCTTGTTGTTCTTGCGTACTGCAGTTTGAGTCAAGTGATGGTGTTTGATAGCTAATGTGAGCGAGTAGGCTGCACGGAGATGTACCCCGAGGTACAATTTTAATTAGCTTCGCTGTCAGCGCACACTGCTTATCATATAGGTTGATTTTCCGTCGTCGTCCGTCGCCTGTCGTCCGTCGTCATCCGTCGTCCGTCGTCCATCAACAATTGCCTTCTCCTCTGAAAACGCAGGTCTGATTGCTTTGAAATTTTATATGCAGTTCACTTGGGGTGACCTCACTTAAGTTTGTTCAAATCGTGGTGAAATTCGCATATTTTATATATTTGGGACATTTTTTGCTGTTTTCGGTAAAAAATCTTCTCTGAAACAACTTGTCCCATTGCTTTGAAATTTGATATGCAGTTTATTTAGGGTGACTTTAGTTACATTTGTTCAAATCGTGGTGAAATTTGCACATTAATTTGTATTTTTAAGGCAATTTTTGCCGTTTTTGGTAAAAAATCTTTAAAAATCTTCTTCTTCAAAACTACCAGTCAGATAGCTTTGATATTTGGTACATAGGTCCATAGGGATAATTTTTTCAGATTTGTTCAAATTGTGCACAAATATGCAAATTTGCATTTTTTAGGCAACTGTTGCCATGTTTTGTCAAAAAATGGGTGTCTCAAAAAGGACTGGTCTGATAGCTTTAAAATTTGATATACAGGTTTCTGTAAATAAACTAAGTAATGTATATTGAATTTCTGATGAAATCTGTAATTCTGTAATTTGGGCAATTTCTGCCATTTTTGGTAAAAAAAATGTGTATTTCCAAAACTACTCATTTGATAGCTGTTAAATTTGGTATACAGGTTCCTATAGATAAACTAAATGATATTTATTGAAATTATGATGAAATCTGCAATTTTGAATTTTTGGGGTAATTTTTGCCATTTTTGGTCTGAAAATGTGTTTCTCAAAAAGTACTGGTCTGATACCTTGAAGTTTGGTATACATGTTTCTAAATATGAACTGAGTAATATATATTGAATTTCTGTTGAAATCTGTAATTTTGTATTATGCTGGGCAAGTTTTTGCCATTTTTGGTCAATAAATGTGTATTCCAAAAACTACTCATCTGATAGCTTTGACATTTAATCCACAGGTTCTTATAGAAAAACTACATGATATCTATTGACATTATGATGAAATCTACAATTTTTGTTTTTTGGGGGCAATTTTTGCCATTTCTGGTCAAAAAATGTGTACTCCCAAAATGACTCATCTGATAGCTTTGAAATTTGGTCCACAGGTTCCTATAGATTAACTTATTTATTGAAATCTATTCACATTATGATGAAATCTACAGTTTTGTATTTTCGGGGTAATTTTTACCATTTTTGGTCAAAAAATGTGTTTCACAAAAAGTACTGGTCTGATAGCTTTTAAATTTGGTATACAGGTTTCTACATATGAACTTAGTAATATACATTGAGTTTCTGGTGATATCTGTATTTTTGTATTTTTGGGGCAATTTTTGCCATTTTTGGTTCAATTTTTTTTTTCTCAAAAACTGCAAGTTGATAGCTTTGATATTTGGTATACAGGTTTCAAGGGATTATTTTAATAAATGATATATTGAAATTACGGTGAAATCTACAATTTTTATTTTGGGCCTGTTTGTGACATTTTTGGTCCAAAAATTTCATTCTCAAAAACACACGTCAGATAGCTTTGGTTGACATGTTCTTAGGGATGATCCAATGTGATATATTCAAATTATGATGAAATCTTCAATTGTGTATTTTTGCAGCTATTTTAGCCACTTTTACTGGCCACTGAAATGAGCTATCAAAGATATCCACCTTCGTCATAAACATGTGTTAAAAATAGTTATAGCGGAGCTATATCGGCCATTAGGTCACTTGTAGAATGGTCTGCGGCACCACAAAAAGAAAGGATGGTGTGCGACACCAAAAGTGATGGTATGCAAAACCAAAAAAAATGGTGTACGAAAGTGTGCTTTGGCGTACAATATAAGAGACACGTGTGACTGGCCGCACTGGGACAGCAGTATTCTATACAAGTAAAAAGTGTACGTGATAATATATTTCAGCGTAAGGATGCATTTTCTGTCAGAATAGTCTGCAATTTTGGCCTTCCGATTCATAGGTTTCTCTCATTCTATCTGCAGTTGCCCATAGGAGATGCACTGCTACAGTTGCAAAGAAAAGTTGAGAAGTTGCAGCAAGAAGCAAACTCTCTTAATGTCGAAGAGACCCTCCAGAAAGTCATGGACCTGGCGCACATATCTCCATCGAGATTCCAAATCATCAACGCGCTCAGAGTATTGGTCGATAGAACTACCTTTGCAAACCACCAGAAGCTGGAACGTTACCGAGCAGTCCTGTCTCAATTCGAGAGTAAAGAGTTTGGAAGAGATGCTGGGAAATTAGTAATTCTGTTGCTTGAAAATAAAGAAGAGGAAGAAATTGCATCGAAAGTCGGGAAGTTTCTGAAGAATGTTCGGGGTTACTCATGACCACCATACACATCAACTCGTCAGTGACGCTCTTATAAGGAACAAAACATGAAATTTTACATTCATGCAAACGAGGGCCATAATGGCTCGGGAATGCCCTGAAAGAAAAGAATAAGGTAACGCCCATGATCTATGTTAAAATTGCATATTTCAAACTACGACAAATGAAACTGAGAATTAAAACTGAAAAGTAAAATATGTCTGAAAATGTGTGAAAAAAATGTAGAACAGTATTGATATGTGTAAGGAATTAAAAAATGTTTCATGTATTTTCATGTATTTTTTTGTTATGAGGTGTGGTTAAAAGTATCTTTGCATAATAATCGCTTTGTGTCTCCTCAAGATACATGCTACTCTGGCATACTTATTGGAAAAGAATGGGTCTAAAGGCATGGAAATCCTCCGAATTAGTAGGTACATCAAGTACTACTCGTGGAAGAGATGAAATATCGTAAAAAATGTTTGATGAAAGCATCTCAATACATTTCACGTTGAATTGTCTGTGACATCGACTCAAATCATTTGGTACCCATAAAAATGAAACCAGTTACCCTGGTGCTCTTGTGCAGGGGGGCCCTCTGAGTGCCCTCGCCCACTGCGGCGTGGCTTTTGCATGGTCCTGTCCAGGGGTGCCCCCACTCTGTTAGCCTTTTTTCCGCGATTTAGATCGCAAGATCTGTCTTCAGTAAGACTGCATTTTAATCTATCTTGACAGATCGTTCAGCAATGGGAGTACGAATATCCGGTATAGATTGATAAACCATCAAGAGAAAGCTATACTAGGATATCACTTAGGGGTACCCCAGACAGGTGCAACATGACCGAAAGCTTGAACAACTCTGTAAAGTAACTGAGGGCTGAGGGCGCCTATAGAGCCTCACCACTCTAATTATCCTTTAGAAATCCAGATGAATTTATCGTAGGTGAACTGCACAATCACATTGACGTATTGGACAAAATATCTCAAGCCACTGATAACAGACAAGAAATCCTCGAATGGTTGTCTCATGGTTTTCAGATTTCATAGTCCTGTCAATATTTCAAAGGGACATTTAAAGGAACAAAGTACGATCATACTTCCCCTCCGTCAAGACAATTTGCTGATTATCCCAACAGTAGAGATTTTGATGAATTTATCGCAAAAACTATATCTAGCAGGCTAGAAACTGGTGCCATCTCTTACGTGGAAAAACTAGGACACGACCCTCCACTTCACGCGTTATGCCAATATAGTTGTTGAACCCCCCCCCCCCCAAACCAACCGAATGTGCATAGATATGCGCTTTCTTAACCTCTGGAAAAAAGACATATACATTTTAAATTCGATAAATTGACTGAAATTCCAGGTTGTCTGAATCAGAACAACCCACATTTCAAGCTTGACGATAAGAGTGGATATTATCACGTCCTAGTCGCAAAACAAGATAGAAAGTATGTTGGTTTTCAAGGGGGGGGGGGCTGGTTCGTGTGTAATACCCTTCCATTTGGATGGAAGCTATCCGCCTATGTTTATCACATGATAGGGTATTGTGTCACTATAGTTTCATCCAAAATCTTGGTGTACCATGTATCCAGCACATAGATGATCGTCATGGTGGACCCTTACAGCTGTCGACTCAGGTTAATAATAAGTGGTCCCCAATGGAATGTGCTGAAGCGGCGGCTCATATAATGATTGCCCTGTGTATAATGGCCGGCTGTTTTATAGCAATATCAAAAAGCATTTTTAGTAACTTCACTAGTAATGTTGGGATGAAAGTCAACTCGGACAACATGATATTTGTTATCTCTAGAGATAAAAAGGAAAAATTCATGGAATTAACGACAGACATCCTCAGTAAAAGAGCAACACCATTACCAAAAATCCAAAAAATCATGGGAAAATGTATTTCCTTCTCACTTGCCATCCCCTGTTATATACGTAAGACAAGTGGCAATGGCAGTAGCCAAGGCCCAAAAATCGGCCACATACTTGGTACCAGTCACACAAGGTGTTCAAGAAGAATTAATTGAATGGCAACAGATAGTTTCAAACGCACAACCAGTGGAGTGGCCAACTACAACACACACAAAATTAAAGCTCTTCACGGACGCTAGTTCGTATAAATGGGGAGCAAAACAAATCCAACCCTTAATGTCGAACAAAGTGTCCCCGTAGAGATCGATGACATGTGGGACAAAAAATGGAGTAAAGATCATATTAACTTAAACAAGCGGAAACCCTTCACCGAGCCCTGGTAGCCTTTGAAAGTAAAGTAAAAATACCAGAATATATGTGTATGTTGACTTCATGGTTATGGTTAAAGCGTGGAACAAAGGTTACCCCGGATCAAAGTCGGTTTAGCTCAATCAGGTATTAAAGGATATTTTCCACTTGTGCATGAAACAAAATAAACGTCTAAAACTAACACACGTGCCTTCCAAAAGCAACCATGCAGATGACGCCTCCAGAAAAATGAGCCCTGGAGAAACCACGCTAACTGATTCCGCATGGGAAAAAATTGATGGGAAATTCCGTCCCGCGATGTAGATGCTAAGGCTACACAGTCAAATACGAAATTGCCACGTTTCATAGCTCCTTTTCCCCTACCTGGTTGTGAGGGAATAGATTTCTTAACGCACGCATTTACCAAAACGGAAATTTTTTATCTATATCCCCGTTACCTATAGTATCCAATTATCAGTAGTGTCGCACGTGATCAAACAACACTTATGGGCCACTGTGATATTTGAATTCTGTGGATGTACCCCTACATGTTGGCCTCTAGTCAAAAAGCATGCATCCGAATACATCCAATTCGCAACTAAAGGTGATGAAAATGTGATCTAGTCCCCTCAAAAAATGGTTATGTACCTGAAAACACTCGAGGGTCGTTCAGTGCAGCGCGATTCAATTGATATAAATACTTTACATACGTCACGGGAAAACCCCCACTGGTATCAACGCCTTTGAATTTTTTTTCTTATTGTTCAATATAGATATGCTGGTTGTGTGGTACCTCATCAGAAAAAAGTCGTTCCGATCAAGCCATCAATAACTGCCTGCTATGTTCAGCAAAACCACACTACAAAATAACAACTACGAATGAAAATATGCCCCAAGTTGATATGCAAGCAATCGACAACCGCATGCATGAAATCTTGGGAGAAAAGTCGGCATACGAAATCCAGACAGAAAAAGTATTACAACACCTGGCAAACTTCATGCAACGAATGCCTCAGGAAAAAAGCCTGATGGACGCCTTGCCACAAGATATCGCTCGATGTTTGATATTCAAGGACAAAGATGCACGCAGCCAAGTTAATATAGACCAGCGTCCATACCTCGGATACACAAGTGATTATAAAAAAGATTGCAGGTGCCTGAAGCTACTTAAACTTGGTACAATAAAGAATGTCGTTGCTAAATTAAATTCCTTCTATGTCGTCATGAAAAATATTGTCTAACTTGACATAATCCGGTAGCATCGATCATGATTGATAGATACATTTAAAAATCGGGCGAAGAGCTAGCTAGGGCATATTACGCCAAAACAGGCAAAACCGATATTCGCTAATAAAATCAGGCTTCTCTTCGAACACATCTTACTTAAGATACAAACCGCCATATCTCAGAGACATGGCACTGTTCAAGGTATTGATGTTCTCGGATGCTAGGGCTGGAGATCTCGGACAAATTAAAACTAAAGAAATACTGCGACTCCCTGATAGCGCCGGCCTCATCTTTAACCATACCTTTGGGAAAACTTTGAGAGGGATAAATTCAAACATGTTTGTTATAAGGAGATGTGCAGACAAGCTGCTCTGTGCAGTGATCACACTTGATGAATATGTCAAACTAGCTCAATATATAGGAATAGGCTTGACTGTAGGTTTTCTTTTCCGACCTTCAACCCCAGCAGGGAAAGTCCTCACAAGCAATGCCGCCGCCTAAAAACATATCTGAGAGAGATCAACCTTGATCAAGGTTAAACTCCTCATAGCTCTAGAACCGCATGCGCAATTATTCTGGCGATGGTGGGAACGGAAATAACTGAGCTCATGGCACATATTGGTTGGAGGGCAGAAAAGATAGCTCACCATTATATGCAGTTGGAAAAGGTGGTCGAAGCCGAGGCCCCTAGTTCAAGACTTGTGGATGCTATGGGACAGAATACTGATATTACACAGAAATATGAGATGATGGAAACCGTAACGACCAGATGTACAACCGCTTTCACGCACACAAATCCATAGGTTAATAACATGTAATTACTTATATGACCCCAGGGCAAACACGAGTACCATAGCCATTGACAAACGGACTTTCTTAAAAAAAATTATAAAAATCATTATAGTAACTGCATGTGTAACAAAAAAGGGTGCATTGTTTGAGACACCGATGCGATTTATGATAAAATAAAACTGATTGAGAATATAGGACTACTGTATCATTTCTTTAGAGATTCGGGAGTTGGAGTTAAGGAGAGTAAAAGTTATGGAGGTGTATAAGGCATGGGTTGAGAACAGCAAGGTAGACGACCTGATCTTAGGGTAAAGTAAAAAGATATCTCGCACCCATAACTATTGAAATTAGACACAATGCAATACACACCAAGTTGTATGATAAAAGGGATGATTTTAATTTTGAAATCATTAACTTTCCCTACTTGACCAGTAATATTCCGTCGA